>WSTH01000203.1:0-33318 GCA_019616345.1 Ceratobasidium sp. 395 | reverse complement strand
CACGTGGGTGTGATCGCCGCGCCACTTACTCAAAACGTCCCCAAATCCGCCCCTGAACTTCTGACGTCCTCGGACCCACATGGAACAATGTACAACCTACTTGAAAAATGCAATAAAAAAAGCCTAGCTCGACAGTTTCCCCTTATATGCGTATCGCTGTTTTCTGTGCTCAAATCCTCAGCCCGTAAAGCCTCTTGTAGGTTATTTCTTCGTGAAATCAACTGAAGCGATTCAAAGCATGAACGATCGCAAACTCCGCTCTTCTGCCGCCGGCGAAACAAGCGCTTCCAATCACCCGCACGTATCCAACACACTATATCCGCTCTTCGAAATGAAAAATATCACCTTGCTCGCCAAGGTCACTCCCCCTCCGGAATTGTCGCATCAAAAAATGACGGGTCTCAGGGCCATTCTTAGTAATCGGCCCAGCGTACTAACCGGGATAAATATGTTTGTGTCATATATCTTACTCACTACAATTCATCCTTTCGATCCGTTTTTGAACGTCGCACTCGAGTTAGGACTGACACAATGTCTAAGCCTTGGTCCACGAAACCACGGAAACCCAGGAAACCGATCTCGAGCAAGAACAAAGCAGAAACTTCATTCGATTTAATCGTAGCACATGTATGGAACAAACTCTCGTCTAAATTATATCATATACGAGCGCTATAATGGCGCTATTATTGCCACTGTATGCTTCAGTATAGGCTAGGGCGTTATGCGCTTCAGTTATTGTTTCAATGAGGTACTCGGGTCGTTTACATATGGCTCCTCCCTAGTACAAACACTTGGACTAGGAAGTTTCCCCTACTGTCGACGAGGCAGCTCGATGCCTCAACTATCTAGCTTGGTTACATGCCTGGCGTCAATCGACGACCCCCAACACTGGCGTGAGGAGGAAAGAGACCAAGAACGGTTGTTTTATACGTATATGCATAAGACGCACAAGATGAGTCCAAGTCTGAGCCGCAAGTTTGATTGGGACTATAGCTTGAATTAAGCTGGGGAAGAAACACGCATGTACTACTCAACAACCAGCATCTTAATAATAAACCTATAAATACACCATGTAGACAGAACCCACCGTCCCCAAAAAATTATTTCAGCGCCCTCCCCGACGGTAGTAGTAGGGACAAGTCAATCAAACTCCACGAGCGGGCAAGGTGCCCAGCCCGATACGGGCACTTTCTAGTTTTACTCTACTCCAACACACATTTTGCGCCCATATGCTGCCATAATTTTTACTCGATGATTAAGGCCAACGTAGCCATTGAAAATACAGTTTGAACGAGACACACGTTGTTATGTGCATCCAATAATTCAGCGACAGCCGGGTTCTTCGCGACCCCTGTATGCGTTTACCTGCCTATGCTATCAACTTTGTATGCGTGCTTATCATTTCGTTTATGTATATAAACCGTGTGTTCTGCTGCTGAATCGATGTCGCATTCCGGCTCTTCAACAGTGTGTGATAATTAAGAGTAATAGCTGAAACTACGTAGTAGAGATATCATTCGAACCGGCTTGGGTCAAAGCATTTTACCCAGTCTTCTCCTAGATTAGTGCCCTCGAAATCGAGACTTATAGAGCCCATGTAGCAAATGATAAAGCTATTTGGAGGACGTAAGACGGTATTTCAATGTTCGCGAGGGATCCAGATGAGTCACTTCTGGTTAGAATCGACTAGCCATCCTTCGTAGTCGATTGTCCAATCAATATGCGATAGCTTGTCTCCTGCGGAACGTACGCAAAAGAACACGGAAATACAGTACAACAGTAAGACCTTACACTGCAGTGCTCATGGTGGTGTTGTCGGTATGTACCTTCAATATCTAATTCACCCATAGCCGCGTCCGGGGTTGTCTCTGAGTTTCGGTCGACGCTGCAACAGACAGCGTGAGCATTAGCTAAGGGGTGAAAGTATAATCATCAGTCTTGGATGATCCGGATTTGCCTCTCAGACTCGTGCACTTAGGAGTTTTCCAGTACGTTAGATATCGTGCACCGAAATGAGTGGGATATATGCGAGAGCTCAATGATATGAGATGTCGAGAGCAGAAGAAGCTACCGGCTAGTAGTTTACCGACGTTCTCCAGGTGCATGCGGAAGCTGTACGAGATAGTAGTCTTCCCCATGTCATCCATCCCGTTCAGCCGGTATATCTTGTTATCGTACTTATAGTGCATCTGTGTTCGAGTAGGATGATCAGCATGGGTTTTGGTAGTTGCAGGTGGAGAAAGGTGGAGCAAGAGCATGTTTAATGAGCTCCTAATGGCGCGAGAAGTGCCATTCAGTGCCCGCGACTTAATACGTTTTTTTGGGATGCATTTGTTGCATGTAGATTAGTTGTCTCGCGCTTTGCACAATTTTAGCAATTTGCTCTCGTATATCGCTATTAAGGGCTGACACATTTCAAGGCGTGCAGGTCCGAGCCCTACCAAGCCCTAGGTCACAAGTATTTTGTGAAAGCCCGAACTTTGGTTTGGAATGGGACCAGAAAGCCACCCGCCTTGAACACTCCTATTCTACGCGCTTGATCACCTTTGTGATATAGCCGAATTCCTGCGCAAGTCATGTCGACCATCGATGAGCACACTCACTCAAACCTCAGGTTCTCCGTACGGCATTTCGCTACATTGCATGGTCAACACTAGTAAGTTCCAATCGTTTACAATTCGTTTCTGGTTATCACATCCCGTCGCCTTCACCCTTCTCACCGCACTCAGGCACTGTGATCATTATCCATTCAGCTGGGTCCGCAGTTTCTCCATTGCCTGACTTGTCCAGCGATCTTTCTTTTGGCCTGGCTTACCGGTTACCAGCTTACAGGCTACTGGATGTGCCGCCAAGCCCTTCTGGGGCGTGGTAGCGGAGGATCTAATGGCGCGCTCAAGGTCCTCGAAACGCGCCGATGGGGCAGCCAGGGGAGGCGGAGCAACCAAGGGAGGGAACCTGACGGGGACAAGTCCAGCCGGGCCAGAACTCGCAGCCGGGACAACACTCGCAGCCGAGGCCATTCTCGGAGCCACTCTCGGAACCGGGGCCATTCTTGCAGCCGGGGCCATGTTCGCAACCGGGGCCATGCTTGCAGCCGGGACAACGCTCGCAGCTGGGACAGCACTCGCAGCCACCGTGGCTACGGTCGGAACCGGGGCTGGGGCCATGTTCGCAACCGGGACAACGCTCCAAGCTGGGGCAACCATGGCAGGGGGGGGAAGCAGGGCAGCCGGGGGAAGTAGGGCAGCCGGGAGAAGCAGGGCAGCCGGGGGAGGTGGGGCAGCCGGGGGAAGCGCCGCTTCGGCAGGCTCCGGCAAGTGAGACACCGATAAGGGATATTCACCGATACAGAGGTCGCGCTCAGTCCATTTCAAATCCGAGTTGGACGCTTCGATATTAAGCATAAAATATGAGTCGAGGTAGAACTTGTTGTCCTTCTGCGGCCTAACAATGAAACCACGGACGTTTGAGGCGTCAAAATCGACAGGTTTGAAGGGAGAGTATGCCTTGAAGCAGCCTAGGAGCACCGCCAATGCATCTGGCTCCTTGCTGCCCTGCTTAGATGAGCTTGACGAGTTGGGTGCATGCCAAACGTCATCGTTGAGAGCATTAATGATGTAATACTGTGAGGAGGTATTGTTGCCGGGTAGGAAGACTGGCACAACTTGAACCTTTCGAAGGGTCAGACACCCGTTGTCGTCCATAAGTTCCGCGAAAGGCATATTCACCAAGGCCTTGGGGGCCACGTACTCGTTGAGCATGAGTTCATGTGCCGGGACTGCTCCACGTCCTGGAATATCAACGGTTGGTTTGTCGCCCTTTTTGAGAGTTTTCGGAAAAGAGGGAAAGCTCGAGAGACGAGGACAAGGAGGAGAGTAGAACGAGATTCCCAGCCAGGTCGCTGGGCCGCCTACGGGTCCTAAGGTTTTCTGGGCGAGAGCAATGGCTGGCTTGACAACGTCATCTTTGTCTGGAAAGCTTTCTGGCTTGAGGGTTACGCCAAAAAGTCCCATAATGCTAAAAATCATGTCGACTGCAAATTTAGTCGAACGCATCATGGTAGACTTCCAGATGGCATGGTAATATCTTTGGGTGTCGAGGCGGGCCTCTTCGACCTTCTTCTTCTCGATCAGTACTACCGCGAGCGCCGCGACATGGGGCAGAATACGTCGATAATCGGATGTGATACCCATCTCCGGTTGAGCGCCAAAGATGGAGATTGGGTGACTCGACTCTTGATCCTGCCCATGTTTGATGAGTAGGAGTTTTCCGCGCATGGTGGAATCAAGGAGCAGTGATAGCGGAGCCATTGCACAACGGTTCGAATCAATCTCAGTAATTTTGGGTGGCTCCAGGAGATGATCAAAGAGATACGGCATAGCCGTCGATTCGCCGCCCGACCACTCGAATATGACTTCGACCCTCTTCGGCACAACAGCCTCCTGCAGAGTCCATCCACGATGGATCCACGAAGTCTCCTCGTCGAGGCGGGCTAACCGTTCAAGGCCACCGGGGAAGACGATGCAGAATGCGCTCTTTCGGTAGATCTCATACATCTGCGTGATCTGCCAATCGCCGTCGTTCTTGTCGGACTTGTTAATACACAGCCGATCGAGCCATAGCAGTTTTGTCTCTTGTTTTTGAGCGACACGGCACGCGTCCTGAAGAACCTGTAAGCTGATCGGGCCTCCATCCATTTCGAGCACTTTGACGCCCGTTTCCGTCTGCTCCAAGCGGGCAACGTAGAAGCCATCTTTAGGGGAAGCTGGTAGGCCATCCCAGACGTACGAGACGGCGGTATACTGATTGGCGGGAAGCCTTTTGTATTGATGGATCCGTATGCTAGGCGGATCCCTTAGAAGAGGATCACACTCTACAAAGCGATACCCGCAAGTTGTTGTATGCTTATGAAGCTCGAAAAATTCGGAGTCGGGGGCGAATGTGTTAGGGGCGTACGTGTAGATGGGCTTAGAGAGATCAGGAGGTTGCGAACACGTCGGTAAAAAAGGAACGTCCCGAAGCACGTGAGCCATTGAGGGGTGCTCTCGGAAGCGTCCAGGTATATCCCACAAAGTCGGAGCAGGTGGAGCGCTCCAGGCTCGGGAACGGGTCTGCTGAGCATTAATCGGGATATCAGTCGAGGTAGACTAGTAGATACATGGATCACAAACCTGTTTAGTTTGGATGGCGTCTCTCATAATGCTGGGGCGGCAGTAGTACTTGAATTGATTCTCTTGGGGCCTAACCAGCGAGCGTTTATATCGGCGAGAGGCAAGCGCGGACAACGGGTGATTCAGGGGCCAGTGTGAGAATCTAGAACCAGAGCGTGGCAGGCACCAGCACAGTATCACACGTTCCAGGGCTCGAGACTCCTCGCGAGATCCAGCCACTAGCTTTGGATCAATGTGAGATGTTATTCAGTTGTCCGCTTTGGTTTTATGGCGGAAGCATTCACTTCAGACGGGTTGAAACTTCCTCCATGTGGTATAGAACTAGCTGCCTGAGTATGCATTTGTCCGATGTACGAGTCGTGCAGGCCACAATCAACTTCACGATGAACTCAGCACTTAGAGACAGTTCAGAGTCAACGCTCGCTTGTTATCACCAAAATCCCTAGAGTCTGAAAAGGCCACAATAAGGGGATTCAGAAGGTTAAGGCTGTTCAAGCAACCTTGCCTCACAGAATCGACGAAATCTCGGCCGCACAATTTGTAATTTGTCGTGTTCGGTCGACCTTTCCGAGCCGGCACCTGGTGTGCCGGTACTGGGCCGCACGCTTGGTTCCTGATTGCTTGTCCCCCACTCGTGTTCTGACAGCGTCTAGGCTCGGGATCGTTGGGCCTCTACAGTCATCCACCACGTGATGAATCATTTTTCTTCGAGCTTGAATATCTCAGCCCCTCGCCAACAGACAGCTATGTAGCTTAGCAAATATGTAGATATATACATTAATAATCATTAAGCAAAAAATCAGACTTGTACGATGAAAAGACGGCAAGAAATACAGCAGAAGGTTCAGCTTGGGAGGTGGCACGTGGTCCACCACCAGATGAATCAATCACAAATAATAACAAAGTTTAGTCATCATCGTCCGACGACTCACTCCCGGATTCACCCTCTTCGCTGTCACTTTCCTCGTCCGAGCTCTCCAAAAAATCGACGTCGTTTCGTGCGGGCTTGGGAATTGGCTTACGCCGAGGTGGTTTGGCAGGTTTTGCCCACCGGGGCTCTCGGTTTTCGCGCTTGGCTAGGACCTTTTCGGCCCTCCACTCCTCCATTTCGACTGCGAATTGCTTTGTGTTTGCCTTATTTAGGTCAATCCGCCTTCGCTCTTCTTGTTTCCAAGCTGATAGGCGGTCCTTGTACCGATTGGTGATCTGGGTGCGTGCCTCTTTGAGCTGAGCATCTCGCTCTTGCCGTTCTTGCTGATCCGTCACTTGCTTATAGAAATCATCCCCGGTGAGCATCACCGGCATCCCGTTGCCTAGTAGACGACCTGAAGCTTGGCTTCTGCTCGACTCCTTCGAGTGGAGTTGTTTCTTGAGTCGCTCGCAGTACAGCCCCTGAAGTATGGCCGTAGCACTCGATGCACGCAGTGCTTCACAGAGTTGTTGGCCACAATCAACAGCCTCGTGGAGCGCAGCAAGAAGGCAAGCCTCTTGCTTTGTTCGTGGTACGTAGCCCAGGAGCTCTATTGATTGTCGGCTCATAGGTTTGATGTTTGCAGCAACGGGTAACGGGAGGGTCGGATGGTCAACTGGGATGTCGGACGAATCAAGAAGGTAGCCTGCAGACGTGGATGCGAGCGCTACACGAAGGTCCGTCATGTTCATGCCTGTCTTGCCATCTTCGTCATCGGATAGTGACTGCATCAGCGCATCAACGACTTCGCGGATTGGTGTGGGTTGCCGTACAGGGAGCGAGCCTTTGGTGGACAGCTCAACCGACGGGGCAAGCGCAGTCAGCGGAACGACATCGGGATTGAACGGGATCACCCCAGTCTTCCGAAAGGCGGTCCGGATGGTGTCGGGGGTAAACACCTCAGTATACGCACGGTCCAAGACAGCCAAGAAATTGGCTTTGTTCACGGTAAGTCCAGTCTCCCGCTCGTGTTCCCTACAGCGCCTTGACCACGCCTTTTTGAAAGGCCCAAAGCACACCACATCTAAGCCCTGGTAGATGTGAGTAGCGTGAGCTGGATAGCCAAGGACAATAATCTTGTGGTTTCGAGCGTACTCGAGGAATGCTCGGGACAGGTGAGACGAATGGCCGTCTAGTAGAAGTAGGCGTGATTTCCCGCCTGCCTTTTTCGATGTCTTTTGCTCAAAGTCTTTCATCCAGGCAAGTGCAATCTCAGCCGTAACCCAACCTTTTGGTGAGTGTGCAATTCTGCCGCACCAGTTAGCCGGAAGATATACTTGAACTACAATAACTCACGATGCATTTAGGGGGTTGTTCTGCTTCCACCGTAGTAAGAAATGTTGCCCTTTGAAGATTACAGTTGGTGGTATGCTGGTTCCGTCGCCACAGATGGTAACCATTGCGGTGTTGTTTTCTCGCCCACCACCTTGTGTTTGACCCTGACTTGACTTCCCAGCAGCCCCAATTACGCGCTCCGACTCGCCATCCCCGCCCTGAATTCCAGTTTCGTCCATCCCATAGACGTTTTCATCCTCGAGATCATCGTTCTCTTTGAAGGTGTCCCCAAGTAACTTGAACCATGCTGCGTTAGCTGCGGGGTTGACCGCACCAGCACGCTTGGTGTCTAGGGCTCGAGAGGTATAGGTGGCTAGCTGATCCTTGTGTTTAACCACGAAGCGATGAGTCCAATTCTTCCCAAGACCTTGAAATGAGGGTGTCTGGGCACGTATAATTTCTTCAGCATGTTCTTTAAGTCGCTTGTGTGTGAATGGAATGCATCGATTGCTAAGCTCGATAACATAATCAATGACCACCTTGCTTTCAGCGTCGGTGAGGTGACTCTCTCCCTCCTTAGCTTCTGTCGCAGAGGGTGCACCTCGCAGACGACGAGAGATAGTCGGTTGACTAGGAGTGAGATGTTTCCGTGCGGCTTTTGGATTTTCCTGTGCGATCTCGCGTGCAATTGTAAGCATAGATTTCCTCTTTGGGTGGCCGCTATCAGCCGTATGGGAACCTTGATCCTGGTACCTTCGTACCGCTTCCTGAACTAAAGATTCCTTGATACGAGCATCTTTGACCCGCTTTTCATCGAGAGGCTTCGCCCGGCCAACCATGCTAGAGAGTGAGGTAGACAAGAAGGACAATGCCGAACATACACTAACTCAGTCATCTGATTTGTTCAGCTGGCGCTCAGTCTCGGGTCTCCGGGCCTGGGCCCGAGATATTGAAACTTATTTTATTGATTCATCACGTGGTGGCGATTCATCACGTGGTGGATGACTGTATATGTTTAGAGTTTCATTCGTTTGCGCATAAAGGAAGCGTCAGATTTCACCTCGCCCTTGATGTCGCTTTCTGACGGCGCTTAGAGGGGCTTTGAGCAGTAAATGCTCGTTTTCTCGCCATCTAGAGTGAGATCGAAGGACTAGCTAAAGCCGAAGCTTTTGGACTTGGCTCGCATACATGTATATGTAACCTGTTCCACGCAGTGCTCACCCGTTGGCCCTGAGATAGAGACGTTCTGTTCGGTCAAACCTCGACACGTGATGCGGAAGCTTACTGCGGTTTCAATGCGGTTTGCAAAAGTATTTTCCTAAGCGCCGAAAAAATTTGTCATTTGGTTCGGAGCTCTGAATACGAAAACCGATTTTACTCGGTGGTTCTGAACACAAGCTGTGAGATGAGAGTATATTCGTACTTTCCTTGCGTTTGCGCATCGATTGACGCCTACCATGTACAAAAATACGAAGCTATCAAAAACTTGGTCATTTTACTGAGAGTCGCAGCACTGCGGCAACCAGACGAGTGACAACTCTGAAAACTCATAGAATCATGCTTTACATCTTCTTCTATAAGCACATTAAACCAGGAATGCAGTGGGCTCGTTGGAGGCCAGATACACGTGCTCGTTAGCCTCCTGAGCCCCTCCCCCCCGTCTATCTCCCGCCAGAGTGAGCAAAAAGCTTAGCAGCTAGCCCAGGGGCTTCTATATACCTTATTCACTGTCTTCGCAAAGAATCGGCTTTTTCTCTTCATTTTTGAACGTAAATTTATACATTTTATCAAAATAGCTAATTTTGTAACTACTTGTTATTTATGTACATGGTAGGCGTCAATCGATGCGCAAACGCAAGGAAAGTACGAATATACTCTCATCTCACAGCTTGTGTTCAGAACCACCGAGTAAAATCGGTTTTCGTATTCAGAGCTCCGAACCAAATGACAAATTTTTTCGGCGCTTAGGAAAATACTTTTGCAAACCGCAATAACAGAGAGCCGTTGAAGTCTCTCATTTTGCTTTTCAAATTGTGCTAGTTCTTACACTGGGAGCTTCTTGCTGGATCTAGTTCTTCTTGACTTGAAATATGATATAGTGAGATACATGTGTGTACAACAGAGCGACACAGTCGCATATATCCCAGTAGAATAGAGAACTATCCCTTGCGGACCCCCAACGGCTCTGCTAAGCTTTCGCATCACGTATCAAGTTTTGACCGAACAGAACGTTTCTATCTCAGGGCCAACGGGTGAGCACTGCGTGGAACAGGTTACATATACTGTACCAGCCCCGGAAGTCGGCCATGTCATTTTTTATTGTGATTCGAGGGCCAGAGAGGAGGCATTGTGTGTCAGTTCTTATACCCATAGCACAACCAGAAGGTGAATAGCTACTATGTCAATTTTCAAGTGGAAATGGGTAGGATTCGCCGAGAAACTGCAGCCTTAAGGAAATGGTCCAAATAGTACCAAATACGGGGAAGTCGGCCATCACATCCATAGCGCTCAATTTATGTTGACAGCCTTGATTCTGAGCTAGCAAATGTGCAGCTATGTTCTCATACAGCTCACCTACAAAAAATCTTGCTTTGCCTCGTTAAATTCATCGAAAAATGGAGTCGAATTTGTAGCCGACCGGCTCTGAAGTCCAGGAAGCGCCGGCCACCACAGCTTCCCCCTGCGCTGACCATAACTCTAGGATACCTGGAGTTTTCTGGCTAATTTCTTGTACAAGCTACCCTTGGTAGCCCAGTAGCACAATGCACGTGTTATATCGGAGTATATTGGATAAGAAATGAAAATATTCGGGCCGCCCGACTTCCCCGACTTCCCCGACTTCCCCGACTTCCCGGAGTAGTACGGTACTACATGTATATATGGGAGTGAGCCTAGGCTTGCTTACATCGACAGAAACCAGGTTTTGCAAGTATATTCCCTCGAAGTAGGGTCTTGCAGCGTCAAAGTCCTGAATTACATGGCCAATTTGTCGAAGTAGATCACGCATTGACGCTGTGGATAAATTTACTGGGGTCAATCCCCGGGTAGCGGCTGCAAATTTTGAAGGCTCTTTTGGTATCGTATTATTACAGTTTATCCAAGCACAACGATAGGAACAGGGGGACAGAAGGATTCATAGAGACCGAAAAGTGAGGCAGATTGCGAAGTAGAGGTCGAGGTACAGGTTCTTCCATGTTGTGGACCATGATCGACTCATCGGCGTTCGTCAGACACCGTTTGGAATTTACCACTTTTTCTTGATTTCAAACCACTTTCACTCGAGCAGATTCGTGATCGGTCCTTGTACATTGATCGGTCGTCCAGGTGTAATGTGCACGGCCGTTTAAGCGAGGACTGGCTTATTTTCGTTTCATAGCCGTCCGGTGTGCTTTCAATGTAGAACGTACATAACAGGTGACTAGACGCAATAGCCTGGACCTCAAGTTCACCCTCCCATCATCAGGCGCGAGACGCATAGACACTTGTTGTGCGCCAGGGGGAATGGCGACCTACTTATCCCTTGAGCGAGAAACCCACTAGCTAGGCAGAGGATGCGAGATTCGGTGGGTGAATGATTGGTCGGGGGCTTCGCCGGGTCGTAGGTCCTGTCAATAGCGCGTCGCGGAGACTATCCCAGATGAGCCCACGTGGTATATAGGTTTATCCAGCTGCAGATCACAAACACCGGATCCGCTCTCATGTTCCAGTAGATATGCACCTCGTCGCTAATATATATTGACAATCGGTTTCGTCCAATCGGATCAACGAGCCAAAGAGATGTGTAATTACAGAGCGTAGTTTAGGACGGTTGGTGGGATGTATTGTGGGAAACCTTGGTATTGCGGAGGCCGGTTAATAAGGGGGCGTAGAAATGAGGCGTCGAACGCGTTTGGCAAGCCCAGGGAGCTGCCTTTCTTGGAGCTGATCCCTCACTTAGACACCCGCTGCCGACCGCCTCACGAGGTGTGTGACGAGGAAGAGCATGGGAGTGGCGAAAGACGCCGAGACGATGGGAAGCCCATCATTCCGATCGGACTCGCGCTCGTTGGGCTCGGGCTGGGCAATCTCGATCAGTGCGTTTGATTTTGACGCTAAAGATCGGGTCTCATCAACCGGGGGCATGCTGAACGAACGCGCTCGACGAGGCGGATGGCGGAGGTGCCGCCCGGGCCGAGAGTCGGAAGCGTGCGCGGATCTCGTCAGCGGTACTGAACACAACCGAGTCCGTGATGTTCGGATGACGCTCGTAGTGACTGTTTCCACTTGTCGTAGGTGGAGGCGAGTCGGCATGCATCATAATGGTAAAATGAACGTAGTGAAAAAAAAACGAGCGGTGGGGGTGGCGAAAGAAGAGTCTGAGGTGGGCGATCAGCGACAGCGCAGACAGCGAGCTGAACATGCAACGTACGGAGGGCAAAAGGCGCCAGAAGCGGACCTAGACTCGAGTGAGACGGATCCCTTGCGTTGTGGTGGTTGAGTGACGAGTCCAAGGCGTGTCCAGGGCTCACCACAGTTCACTCGTTTTTTTCCCAACGCTGTCCCGGCGGGATGGGGTGGGATGGGACGGGACAGGGCTGGATAATCACGGGATCCGGCGGGATGATAGCCGCCGTGACCAAGGTATTTCAAATGGGATGGCAATCCTCCTGAGAGTATTGGACGCGTGACGATTAGTAGCGGTCGTGTCATTCATACATTAGAGTTCTACTTAGTTGATCGTCAGACACGAACGTACCCTCCATCCGACGCTCCTCTACGCAAGAAAAACCCGCAGAATGACTACGCTGAAGTACTAAGAAATTAAGAGACGGGTTGCAGCTTGGAGAGCGCTCGTCTACACCGAGTCAAACGCATGGTGATTAATTAACGCAGCGGATAGTGGCGGGCGTTAGGTAGCCATATCATCAAAGCACGCGGGGTCATGGCCATGCGCAGCAGCGGGCAAGCGGTGGACGAGCGAGGTACCGAGGTTGACGCCAAATATTTAACCCACATTTGAGGTACGAGTTGCGGATTCTCGAAGGGAAAGTATCAGTTTTGACCAGGATGTGATGGCAGAGGGCCGAGTCGCATATGTGGTCACATCAGTATTAACGTATAGCAACTTATAAATTGATTGCTCGTTGGTCGGGAGGCAGCAAGCGGGGGATGCGGGTGGTCGGAGCACGGAGAGCCGCAAACGGAGAGCTTGGGGAGTACTCAAATGGAGCGTAATTGACCAGAGCTGAGATGACGGCGACCAGAAAGGTAGCCCAGCACATTTGCCCACACCGAATGAGGATAACAGCCATAAAAACCCTCAAATTTATTAAGACGATATACAAGGATAGTTGACTTGAATCGTAATCGAGTCGAGTGAAACTGCACAACACTTACTGCGCATGACTCAGAGAGTTATGTAGGTTATAGATACGGGATCTACGAGCCCTCTTATACACCATGTTCAAACATACTCGCACTCCTTTATGTTTCTTCTATACTATATGCGTTTTGATTCCTATAATAGTGAGCTTTGAGTTAAGCGCAACCAAGCAAGCGATTCGGGGCTTAAGCGCTTGAGGCCTTGGCAGTGTTCTGCTTGGCTTATGTTGCTGAAAAGACGTAAATAGGGCGTATATGCACCGTTTGGACTGACTTACACCTATCCCGGCTCTGATTTCACTCAACTCTGTGCGTTTTTATTATAGTCCGTAGACACGCACGCAGCTCCTGCCGAACTGTTTGTACACAATGGCTCGTCTTAACTATCGCTAGTTTGCAGCAGAACAAGCGACTATCGCTGCTCCGATCCCTGAAGTATAGATGATGAATACTTTGAACACGAAAGTGAGCTGATGTTTGCTCATAGGCGAGCCGATTGTGAGCTTAGAATCGTATACCTCTACTGAATTTCTTTTAGACACTTTGAGTATATAAGTTCCAGTATGTGTCAGCTCTTTGAGATTAGTTGTGAGCGTAACTTGACTGTAGCGCACAGCGTACACCCTCACGACACCATCTATGAACAAAGGGAGAAACAGAGAGGTTAGTCAAAGTGAGCATACATACACATGTTGACAAACATGTAACGCAATGTCATACGTACACATTTGCTCGAAGTAAATCGTATTGCCTTTCAGTCTTGTTATACTCTATGAGAGCATACAACACGCTGCCATAACACTCTTGGCCCGGCCGGCTGTAGAGCGCTGAGATTGTCAGTCAAAACCTCAAATTACTGCTGCACAAACGAGCGCACCCGACACAGAAGTAGATGTATGCCAAAAAAATGTGGCGCACCCGGCCATATAGAGTCTATTGGAAGCTGTTTGGACCTGTACCGCACAAGATGCTCACCTATAGCATGGCCCAGGAGCAGAGGGAGAGTATCGGGGCGAGCATTGCTACCAAGGCGTAAAATTCTTGTTTAGAAATCATTTAGGTACTCTTTGTCTTTGTGTATAGCTCTTCCATGATGCGTCGTCGGAGTTTTTCCGTGTCTAAGTCCTCTAAGGCGGCAGGAGGAGAAGCGGGTGACGAAATCATCACTATACGGTTGTTGTTTTTTGCGTCTATAGTACGTGGAGTAGTATGGATTACAGTGACAGTGATATATCGACACTATTAGAGTGAATTAATGGACCTAAGAGTGCGAACGAACGTCGCGCGCGATGGGTGTGCTTAGTGGTTGATGGATTGCAAATTGCCGATCCCATAGTGAAATCCTCTCTTGCGCGTCGCATTTGCTCACCCAAAAACTGTGGAATTTCCCTCGGAAAAGAAAACCTACAGCTAATTTCGATATCTATGAGCAACTTTGATTACTGAAGTTGATCGAAATACAATTTTTTATGATCGCTCTTGGCCTCTAAAGGCTGACACTCCCCCTACTAACATGATGTCTTCCAGCCCCCCTGGAGGACGTTGGAGGCTAGGGTCCGATCGATAAGGGGCGTCGGATCCTGGTAAATAAAGTTCTAAGTCGGTGAGTATATCTTCCATTTGGATTCGTCACACGCTTTGATAGTTATCGCTGCTTCGCAAGTGAGCGATTCGATGTACGCTCGTGTTTGCAAGTGATGTCGTCGCATCACCCGTATCGTATGGTATCGGTCAAAGATTAGTGTAGGGGGCTACAGGTGTGTATATGCGCAATATTAGAGTTCGGGGCTCATAGCCTATGGAAGTCATCCATTTCAATCCCTAACTGGATTGGTGGATCCAGAGTGACACGTGACTTGCCATCCAGGGTCGCAATCCAATCATCACTTGGCGGTTTTCCCACGGTTTTCCGCCCACCTCCCCCACATCCTCGCCCGCGTGACACCATGGGACTTTTGCTAGACACTTGGTAATTGTTTTACTCGCCGCTTTCACAGTCCCTCGGCACCTTGGCCAAGCGCCTTTAAGGTCAGTCGCGCCCTACAACCCGCGCCCGAAACTGACTTTTATTTCCTCGCGCTGCTTCCCCGTCCGCAACGCCTCCTGGCGCCCATGTGAACCCGCCACCGCCCTGATCGTCGCTGCCAGGCCACGACTCCCCACCTCGGTCGCGCACAAGCTTGTTCCCGGTAGACGCTAGGCTATTTTGTACCCTTCCCGGCACGTCTGTATGCTCCCCTTCTGACTCCCAGACTCACCAACCCCACTGCCGGCCGCCTCCTGCGCCTACCCAGCGCTCTCACGTTCGTGTGCGTCACAGGTGGCTATGCCTGGCAGCGATGGTGAGTCAGTCGCCCGCCTACGATGTTGGCCACTCCTGTTCACGTCCCCACACCCACACGCCTGCGCTCGTTCCACTTACACAAGCAGTGCCCGACCCGCCATTTACGACCTTCAGTTGACGAGTGAGTCAAAGCTTGCAGAGCAGCTGACTCTCGGCGTATGTTCTCCTACCGCGCTGCTGCGACGCTGGCTGTACCTACCGTAAGTACTTTCCAGTATTCTCACATTTGGCGCGGATAGCTCAACCACTCCCGCTCCTTTGAGTGCCGCCTGCCTGAGCGCCTCTGGTGCTGGCGGAATATATGGTTTGGTGAGACCTCCTCCTCATCTTTACCAACGCTAACCTTTACGCCGTTTATGTGTGCTTATCGCAGGTTCGTTTTTTGGAGTTATACTCGAGTGCTCTCGAGTATGGAGAAGGAGGCAAGCAAAGAAAGGTGAGTTTGCGCTCTGTCTATAATCGAATATATTCTCGACATTGAGGCACGAACAGTTGGTGAGTCGCGACCAACTTTGAAGCGAAATAGCCATTCTGTGAATCTACTGTACATAAATTAAACAATTAGATTTATATTAATTACACGATATGATTGGACGATATCTCGAGACAGACCCGGGATGGATAGAGGACACGAAGGGACAGTGCGGGATTCCGAGAATCCCAAGTCTGTCCCGCCCTGTCCCGCCCTGTCCCGCCCTGTCCCTCGGCCATCATCCTAGACGCGTCTCCGTGATATCCTGCCCCATCTCGCCCTGTCCCGTCCCATCCCGCCCTATCCCGCTGGGACAGCGTCGGGAAAAAAACAGGTGAACTGTGGTGGCTGCCTAGGCACACTTGCCGATCTTAGCCACTCCCGCATGTATCAACTGCATCCCTGTTGTTCTCACGGTAGTCTCAGGATAAAGGCAGATTGTCATAGGATAAGTTTGTCGTCCTACTGGAGGTCGACCGGTCAAAGCTGGTGCAGCGACGGGATTCGCTACAAGTGCTCGACCCTCACATGGGTGTGATCGCCGCGCCACTTACTCAAACCATCTCCAGATCCGGCCCTAAGGTTCTGACATCCTCGGACCTGCACGGACCAATGTACAAGCATCCTTGCCTAGGACTAAGCGCCGCTTGTCGGTGTTTGTTGTTTGGCTCTGATAGCAAGCAATCGGCGCTCAAACCACCGCCAGAGGGCTTAGTCCAATGAGACTAGTGATCTTAGGGGGGGTCGTTCCCGACCCACCACGATTGTAAACAGATATTAGTATAGTAATAAATGATTTTTGAAATATTTATCTACCTTAGTTCGAGTACCCAAAAAAATTAAATTGTGACGGTATCGGGACTGAGCGAGTAGGTCGATGCAAGCCAGAAAGCCTAGTGGAGTTTAGGGCCGGTATCGCCGACTGTACCCTCTCTTCGACTCCCCCACCACTCTCCTGCCACCTCGACGTGTCAAGGCTGCTCGCCGCCTTGGCAGGTCAACCGCTAAGTGGCTCCTAGTACGCACTTCAAGTCAAAAAATAGCTCAAACCCTGGAAATGTGCGCATACATTCTAGCACTGTATCCACCTCCACGCAATATCCCCCACCAGCCGAGCAAACACTCAAATCCAAGGACAAAACGGTGCTAAAACTTCCTGAAAAGCTAAGAATCATCTTTGGTCAATTCTTTCTCACCGTTTCCTAAGGGGAGAACTCTTTGCGCAATGTTCCCAGCGCGGTGGCCGCACGCGAGAGTCTCTACCACGAGGACACTCTCAATCTCTAGATCTCCGTCTCAAGTCGCCACATTCTTCTTCTGGCGGTGGTCCATATCCTGCAGGTGGTACTAATACAATTCAAAAGTTTATATCTACTGGGTAGCTATAATACTCAAACGTAATGACAAATCGTAACACATTATAAGTGCGAGCTAATTATGCCGCCGATTCTGCCGATTCTTTTGTATAAAAGCGTGGCTAAAACTACAAAATCGAGCACAAATATACGCCGGGTAAGAAGGCTGTGTATATTAGACTAGCAAGAAAATACAATCGCGTTCGATACGGCTAGGAGGTAATGGTGATGCGTGGCAGGAACGGTGCCAGTGCCAGGAGACGTTGTTCTAGACAGGTCGTGCGGACGAACTTGCGGTTTGAATAGTGAAAGGAGCGAGAAGTCAGGAAGGAGCGTGGGACGGCGTGCGAAGGCGAGCTATGGGCAAGGGCAGCCAGCGTTGGAAATAGCAGGGATACGGGACGGGGTGAAGAACAGGGCGCCTGCGCTCGCCAGACTTGACGTCCCGCATTAGTGGCACTAATAGTACTGGGAAGCACGCACTGGCTAGCCGGCGTCCGCGGGCCACTATACAGTATGCAGCGCACGCAAGGTGAGGTAAGATATGGCAAGGTGAGTGAGGGAAGAGTAAAGATGCGTGCCACTTAAAACTCTACGTTGATGGTTTCTGGCGCCGAGCGCTGGGCGTGCTCGCTGATGTCACGGCCCGCGATATCAATAGAGGTGGTGGGTGTTTTGGGCAGGGCTGGCCAGGACGTGGTAGCCTGCGAGGCCATACTCGGCGCCGGCATTGGTGGCGGGAGCAAAGGAGGGAGATGCAAGGGCGAGGTAGTCATATCGGGACCGCGATAATCATGAGTACGGGATAGTGTCATGAATGAAACCATCAGCGAACAGTACAAACACGCCTTGCTGAGACTTATACTTACGGAAACATGGCCATCCTTGTACGAGCGAGGACGCAGAAATAACGGTGCGGCCGAATTTGCGCACGCATCATTTGGGGGAATGATGGTCATGCCCACGCACTCGGTCCGAACCGAGTTGAGTGCTGAGCCTGTAGAATCTGGCGGCCATCCATTTAGCAAACACAGTGGACATTGGACACCAGCGTACCTCCAAGACCCAGACGCTCCTCAACACGGTAGTTGGTTTGGGTAAGTCGACCCCCTTCACGAGCGTCAGCACAACAAATAGCTGAGTGCGTATGAGCTCCTTTCGAGAACCAGAGTCGCCCCAGGTACGTATAGTATGAGCTTCGTTGACAATGGTAATGTGCCGAATATTTGCCAGCTCTTCCGAGAGGAGCGCCCCTCGCAGTTTATTCGCGTCCTTGTACGCTTCTGGTGAGGAGATTACGACTTGATATTCACCTCTTTTGAACTTCTGTACGTTGTATCAATTGTAAGTCTAATGTATGCACTTTTAGATGAATGTATGCGGTCACGTACCTTGACCAGCCCATCCGTGATGGTCGACGAATTCACAGCCACGGCCTTGAGCCCCCACTTGGAAAATTCGAGGGCCATCCGGTTCTAAATAATGTTCAAAAGCGATACGATCCATGTCATAACATCCGTAGTAAAAAAATTAGTGATTACGAACGCGAAAGACTCGCCGCTCCCGATCCCTGCAACGTAGACAACATCTTTTCCAGAGTGTGTAGCCTCGACAAGATCGACTAGCAGCTCTTGGGGTGTGTATACAGTACGCGCTAGGCTTCAGTACGATGTGGTGTAGCGATCTTCAAGCCACGGGGCAGGGGGTAGTGGCTGGTTTCTCGGGTGTCAGAATTCTGGATCCATAGCGCGAATTTTAAGCTGATTTTTTTTCTATAGCCCAAGTAGCCCCCAGCGACACAGTATACCAAGTCTTAGAGTCCCAGGATGAGTATTCAACGGTTGACACGGGCGCGCAGGTGTGGCGAGAGGCAAGTGTCGAGTATTGCAAATTCCCTCTCACTAGTCTTTCTGCCTCGCACGCGACCACTCATCTCGGCCAAAGAACGCTCGATTTTGATATTTTTTCTTGTGCGAACTAAGGGAACTCGACCCGTAGAGCAATATCTATTACTACGAAAATATTTTTTTACAAGCGTGGTGGGCCATTCCCGACCCCCCTAAGGCTACTAGGACAATTGTCCCAAGCCCTGTGGCAGGCGCTTAGGCTGTCGATTGCTTGCTATCATAAGCCAAGCGCTGCCAAACAACAGGGCTTGGTTCCAGGCAACAAGCATCCCTAAAAAAACAAAATAAGAAGCCCAGCTCGATACTTTCCCCTTATATGCGTATCGCTGTTGTCTATAGTCGAATTCTAAGGCCGTAGCGTTCCTGGTATGCTATTTTTTCTAGTGTAAGATCCACCGGAGTTATTCGAACAAACAACCGCAAACACCGTTCTTCTACCGCCGGCGAAACAAGCACGTCCAATTACCCGCACGCATCCGGCACGCTATATCCGCCCTCCGAAACGAGAATTCTTTCTTGACATTTGCTATAACTAGGCTCCAACGCAGATCTTGCGCCCCGCAATCAAACATATCTTGAACAACACACCCACCGCCTCGTTATGTAAATTGAGTTGCTCGGCGGGCGTAGCGAGGCAAGCGCGTCGAACTCGAGTGCGTATGGTGAAAGGAAAGAGGAAACTATTGAACTGTAGTATAGAAATTTCACGAAGCTAGACTCGGATCGAAGCATTTCACCCAATCCTCCCCAAACATAGCGCCCTGAAAATCGAGGCTGATCGAACCTTTGTAAGAAATCATAATGCTAGCCGGAGGGCGTAGTATAGTATCTCGGTACTGGTAAGGGACCCATATCAATCGTTCCTGGTTAGAGTTGACTACCCACCCCTGGCGGTCAAGCGTCCAGTAGATGTTTGACTGCTCTACAATACCATGGGATGTTATGGAGCAATTCAGGAGGGTGTGATCGGCACATACCTTGAGTGTCCGGTTCACTTTTATCCGTCCCTAACGCTGTCTCCGATATATGAGTGTCGTGGTGACTACTATAAACACATGGTAAGTATTGGCTGGAGCGCGATGTTGGATCGCCAACCTTGAACTCTCTGAACTAGCTGCCGCTAATGACTCTGAAATGTCCCAGATGCGGACGGTCTGGTCCGAAGATCCAGATGCAACACGCGCACCATCCGGTGAGCACGCAACACAGTTCACCTCACTCGCGTGGCCTGTGAGCGATGGACCTACACGTAGTCCAGTGGACGCATCCCAGACACTAATCGTCCGAGAGTCGGGACAAGTAATAACACGCATACCATCAGGCGAGTACGCAACAGGGCTAACTTTCGACGAGTCCGCAACAGAGCTAACTCCCTCTAATGTACGTCCCTTAAGTGGTTTGCCGATAGGCTGCCCGCTGTGCAGGTCCCAAACGCGAGACTCGTTGTTTAAATAGGTAGACAAAATGCGTGCCCCATCGGCTGAGTATGCAACCGAGTAGACTGAGTGACATCCATGATCTCCAAGCGGCCGAGAAACTGGCCGGCCGGTTTTCGCATCCCAAATGCGAACGGTCCCGTCCTTAGATCCAGAAGCAATGCGTGTCCCATCGGGCGAGTACACGACTGAAGTGACTGAATCTCTGTGACCATCTACTAGTTGATCTAGGAAGAACCTCTTACGACAGCGCCGTATATTCCACATTTTGCGGCCCGACCTCGAATCGCCAACATCAAAGATGGCTAGAATCGACATGCCATCGGGCGAGCATGCAACCAAGTGGACAACCCCTTCAACGTGAATTGGATGGCAGATGGGCTGATTTGTCTGCGTATCCCAAACGCGAACAGTCATATCCTCGGAACCAGACACGATGTATGCGCCAGTGGACGAGTATGAAAGGCAGGCGACCGCTCCGGTGTGACCTATGAGGGGTTGACCTATGGGTTGTCTGCTGTGGGCATCCCATATTCGGATGGTTTGGTCGGCAGAGCCAGATGCAATGTAGGCGTCACCGGGTGAATACGTGATTGAAGTAATTTTGCCCATGTGACCCGCAAGTGGTTGACCTACGGGCTGCTCTCCTTCTGCGCCCCAGATGTGGACGAGGTATTCGTTAGGGTTTTGTGGGTTCTCGGAACGTGCAGCGATATATGAGCTGTTTGATGAATACGCAACCGGAGCAAACGAGTTTGTGTACCCTTGAAATAGTTGAAGCGGCTGGCAGATAGACTGCCTGGTGCGCTGGCCCCATGTTTGGATGTTGGTATAATATGAGCGAGCAAAAGCGCGCGTATTGTTGAGTGAATCCGGCCCTTTAGGATGTCCAATATCGGAAGAACGGTAAACAAGCAACCTGCTTTTTGCGTCCCAGATAGCGATGGACCCCTTTTCAAGACCAGCCACAATGTATGCACTGTCGGATGTGTAAGTGAGAAACCTGAGCCGCTCACAACGGATTCTTGGACCTATGGGGTGCCCGGAGTATGCGTCCAGGATCTGTATTTCCTGACTAATTGCGCAAGCAACATATATCCCGCAAGGGGAATATGCGGCAACACCCTTACCGCTGTATGTGGATTCCATCATCGATGTTGCCAGATTCATCCCACTGCCGCTGGTCTTCACGAGTCCCGATAGTTTTGGCAGGTAATGCGCTGAGACTGGTCTGTCCTCTTGCCAGAATGGAAGCATAGATATGTATATATGGGGAGTGCTTGGTGGCTGAATTTTTGAAAATGCGGTGACAAAATCCAGAGCATCTCGGGCAAATAGCTGAATATTCTCTGAACCGTTAACTTCCTGCGCAATCATTAGTTGTAGGACGGTATCTGTTTCAATTAATACGTACTAGCTTCAACCATTGATATATCTTGCCCAGTGAAGTGATTCCGTCACTCACGCGACGTTTTAGATTCAGAATCTCCATCCATAGTAGCAAGCGAGTCGATAGAAACTCATCCAGAGCATTCAGAGCCTCGTCAGAAGGACCAGCTAATGTCATATACGTTCCCCAGTCTAGGCAAGAATCTAGTAGGTCGTTAGAGATTGCTTTATTCACTCTCTCCGCTAGATCGGGTACTTCCTCATCCTTCAAGTATGACGAAGGAAGTTCGCAGATGTTGTACGGGGGGTTCGGCTCCTTCATTCGATCAAAACAAGACAGAGCGAGCTGGAGAGCATATTGTTGGCCATAATTGTGGAGCCCACTGAGATCGTGTTGATCGAGGATATACCTTGAAAATGACGTGTGATGGATAGCTACTTGCTCGCCTTCGTGTGATAGTTGGAGCACAGACCAAAGTGGACGCAAGACGGTTTGCAACAAATCAGTTGTGCCAAATTTTAATAATTTGGATAGATAATTTATTGATAAGGGTTCATCTGCGCGAGCTACGGCACGAAGTACAAGTATCATTTGTCCTTTTCTTACATTATCTAGGGCGCTCGGGCCAACTACCCCCTGAAGTATAGTAGCATAGATCATGTACTGTTCCGAAGAAGTACAGGTATCCAGTATTTTTTTCAGTCGCTCAACCGCTCCAGAGCTCCCGTGCCGAATGGAGTCAACAAGAACAGCAGCATACGCAAACAGTGCTCCCGATTGGTCAGCCAGTTTCTCCACTTCAGTGGCGGAATGGCTTAGATGCTCTAGTTCAGCCTGAAGGTACGCCTTGATGTCCCTCGCCACGATCGAGCGATCAGCATCGTGCAGACGCAATTCGCGTTCTGATTGCTCGTTTGGCTTGTTTTGCATACGCTGTAGCATGTTGGCGCTAGGGCGGCTAGTGATCAAGAACTTCACAGGCAGGTCTCTCTCGCGTTCCAGTAAGCATTCGAGAAGCCGATCGACTCCTTCGGGGTCGTCGCACTCGTCCAGAGCGTCGATGACAATGACAAGCTCGTTTGGGAACGTATGCTTGACCATGCGTAGGGGACCAGTGACCAGCCTCTCCAGCTGATCCGAAAGCTCCAGTTCGCCTATGCTTATGGTTTGCTCCAGAGAGTCTAAGATGGCAGATCGAGTGGGACGAGAGAGCAGCGAGAGCTGGTACGAGATTGCAGGCAGTATCTGGTTGACGTCCCGACATGCTGGTAGCTGTCGAGAGCAGAAGAAGTCGGCAGCAAGCTTGCCGGCGCTTTCAAGCTCCATGCAGAAGGTGTATGCGACCGTAGTCTTTCCCGTGCCGGCTGTGCCATTTAGCCAGTATATCTTTTGGTTATGGTCGTAGTAGCTCCAGTCTCGTAGTTGGTGCAAGACGGATACTCGGGTGCCCGGTGTACATCCATGACGGCGTATGAGATCGGATCCCAGGAAGTTATAATGAGCCGCCGGAGTGTGAGGGAGCTGATCGAGGCGAGCGTTCTGTGGTACACGATTAGGGTGCTCGTCGTCTTTTTTAGATCCCACGCTCACTAATATGGCCTCGTCAGGAAGTTTCCACATCCTCGGGTTCTCGTTCAACTGCGAGTATTCAGGATTTTGTATCTAAATCTCGATGGCTGGGTTGAATATGCTTACTACAAATCGTACAAGCAGACTCCTCGTCCGACGGTGGCACTCCAGCACCTCACTAGCCGTGATCGAAGCGCCCTGCTTTTGTTCGCTCCCGGTCTCCTCAATCCTTCGTCGCAAGGGCTCGGTCGCTTTGTCGATGTTCCTACCGTGATTGGGTTGTTAGCTTCATATAATGCCAGATGTAACGATTGGATAGCGTACTGAGCGAGGTCTACAACGCTATATTGAGGTATCCAATCTGAGGCCGCTATTCCGACAAAACACGTCTCCAAGAGGCGATCAAACAGCTCATTCAGGTCGACGGCGAGCTGGATATACTCTTCGTCAGTTCCGGCCAGGCTCTAGTTTGGCCATACTAGTGATTAGTACCAACCATCATGATTGTTTCGCTGCGTCAGTGCTTACCTCGAACACTTTGATACATCTCGATAGCTTGCCAATGGCAGAGGTGAGTGACGAAAACGTGCCAGCGTTCTCCATAAGTATGCCGCTGAGGAGCTTGAGACCATCCCATTCTTCGTACTTCAGGTATGGTTTTATCTGAGGGGTGGGGTGTTTTTGGTCGTCACTACGGAACACGCGGCGTAGAAAATTACCAGTGCGTCGCACTAGATCTCGTTTGGATACAGTCCGCATGAGTGGTGAGACAGGACGATTCTATGGGGTTGTTGCGGTACTGCCAGTTAGGCAACGACATGTATCGCTAAAGCCAGTGCTCGGCTGATGGAGGCATGTCGTACTCATGCCCTCAACGAGGCAAAAACTAAGAACATTCCAACTGGTTACATCAGAAATAGAAGCAAACATGTCATAACAAACTATGAATGCCTTCCCCAGCTCTTTTCCAAATAAGACATATAAGATTAACAAATATATACACGACCATGTAACCTGACCTTAGTTCGTATCTGAACCTGTGTTACACGGCCCAAAATTTGACTCGACCACCCCGGCCGTCTCCTAACTTAATCACTTACCTATCCTTCTCCATCAGCAAAACGGGCTCACGCTGATTAGCCCTTAGAAGTTGCGTCGAGCTGGTCGAGCGTACCGAAATGAATGTGCGATATGTGAGGCCCCACGAGTGCTTGACCATCAAAGCAATTTGCAATTATATAACTATATCGAAAATCCACCGTTATTTTTCTGTCCCGACTACTCCAAACGATTCTGCGACTCAAAATACCCCTGAAGGTCGTTGTGCAAGTGGTTTGAACTATCTGAACTGTGGTGAAGACATATGCCTAGCGGCTTAACTCCGGGTCACGTGACAGTACTTACAGCTTTTTTCTCTATTGTTCATTGTTTGTTTTGATGGTCGAGCGCTCGTGAGGCCTCACATATCGCACATTCATTTCGGTACGCTCGACCAGCTCGACGCAACTTCTGAGGGCTAATCAGCGCGAGCCCGTTTTGCTGATGCTCTCAAGCCATCCTGTGTACCCTTTTCCCCAGACCCGCTCCATCGCCTCAGGCTCCGCTACGTGCTCTGTGCGCCCAGCACCTTTCATTGTGCAACCGCGGCATATCAAGGATCTCGGCTAAAGTCCTTCCCACACTTCTGGGGGATCCGAGATCACAAAACGCCATCTTTCTGCCCTCTTTAGGTCCGTTGATGTGACTTAGACGCACGGCAAATCGTCTTAATTTTGCAAATATACTTGCACTATTCGAGAGCTCAAGGCGAATTAGGAACGAACAAAAAAACTAGAAATTTAAACTTTTAAAGATCGCGCACCGTGGGAAAGCTTAGTCACAGTAAAACTAGGCCTTTAGCCGCTGAAGTAAGCGCCGAGCGGTTGAATCCCCGCGTCGTGGGTGGCCCGGTAGGGCCGAGTGACAAACAGGCCGACAGTGTCAAAAAGTCATGTGACTGGACCATCTGTCCCAGATAGGGTATGTAGGACTCATTTGTTACACTCTCCAACCAGTAAAATGCCATAACGAGCATAAAAATGTCAGTCACATGACTTTCCAACACCGCCGGCCTGTTTGTCACTCGGCCCTAGGGCCCGGGGCGCGAAACGCATCTGGAAACACTGGGTGGTGTTTTCGGGGCTCTGGAGACCGAAAAAGTCTCCAGAGCCATCCTCCTTGTGGGGAGAGTGCGGTCCGGGAGGCTCTGGCCTTAGTTCAGGGTACATTGATTGGAGACATCAAAATGTAATGTACATAGTCTATATATGGTGTATTGATATATTGTATCGCAACACTATTTGGACACAAATATGGCAACTGAGTGCCTTAACCCTGTTGAACAGACGTCCCTCCCAGCGCTCCCTGCGGACCGATTTTGCACTCACTTGAGCTGCCTGCATGTCCACTCGGGATCTGGGCACTCGGGGGTAGTCAGGAGCTTGGTCAGTAACTTAGCATTTAAGGGCTGCTGCACCCAAGGGAATGATAATTATTGGCTGGATAAAAAGATGAGCTCTATTGGCAAATGTCTCGTAGGATACACACGATGACATGAGCCAGAGCCTCCAGGACCGCACTCTCCCCACAAGGAGGATGGCTCTGGAGACTTTTCGGTCTCCAAAGCCCCCAAAACACCACCTAGTGTTTCCAGATGCTGGCAATCCGTCTGATGGCATCTCCAGCTACGACGTTATTTTCTAGACTTGTTATACCACCTTGTGCCGACTCCACCGTATCTCTATCCATATCGCCTTCCACTGCAACTATTCAAGACCCGGATTACGAATGTGATTGGCAGATGAAACGCGCCGGCGCTAAAGCGTTCTCATCATGATCCGGTTCGCGTACTCCTAGGCTTCTCTTCTCTACGACCGTCATGTCATCTCAGAATACTCTAGGGGACAAAGAGAGACTCCGGAAACGAATCCAAGGTGCATGGGCTTTGATATGTTTGATAAATTGGATGTCTGACTGCTGATCGCAGGGATCAAGCTATGGCCAAATACGTCAGCGTACGACATCTTCATCGAAATACTTGTAGATCGCATAAGAGTACACAGGCTACCACCGATAAAAACAGGACAGGCTCTCGAATGGACTAATCTTTGGCTTCCATGGTTGGCGGATTGTCGCTCAATATGCATATTGATGGTGTTAATTGTATGTATCTCACAGCGACATTCATGAGGGTTCAACGATCATAGTCCAAGTCACTGAAGTCCATACGATTCGAGATCGCATTGGACAAGTCACACTCGAGGCATCACAGGTGACGAGCCAAGAGGACATATTAATGGGTACGAGCGTGGGGATGCAGTTTTCCGTTCACTTACATCCAACCCGTAGGATGCAACAAAATTCAAAAAAGCATCGAGGTCTCGTTTCCGAGTAGAGCGACGGTAAGTTGATATGCAAATAGCCCAGAGACGACTAATATTCGCGACCTTAGACTGCGAGGGTATATTCCGAGGCGTTTGTCAGGGCACAGCAAATGGAGAAGCGAAGAGGAATAGTTGAGAGGGCGGGGAGGGTTGGTGATGCGTTCAAATTGCTGCTCGCCCTGGGTAGTGCAATGGCCGAGGTAAGCGGGAAACCGGCGAAAATACAGTATGAGTCAAGAACTAAACGGATACATCACGTAGTTGGACCCTACTGGAGGTGCGAAGATAGCTTTCTCTCTCTGTACCCAGGCGTGGGAGGTATGTATTCCTTACCGTCGGAGTAGTTGCGTGATACATATGCTCCGCTCTTCACCGTTCCCAGTGTCTCGAGCAACAAGAGAAACAAAATGAAACCCTAAACGAGCTAGTCGAGAGCATAGCAGAGATGATTCCGTCCATCGACTTGGTCAAAGGCATAGCCGATTCAAACCTCTCTCAGACAGTGACAGGGATGCTAAACCTGATTGAAGACGTATCACTATTCATCCTGAGGTACAAACCGCGAGGTTCTCCAGGCAAGTGCACTCTGGAGTTCACCTGCGCTGGGCTGATGCTAGTTGGATCCTTGGTCAGCCACCATGTGGCATGCAGCCATTAGCTCGGAGGATCAAGAACAAACAGAGGAGTTTATCGCCAAGTTCAACGCTCTCAAGAGAACGTTCGACACGAGGGTGAGCGTGCAGACCATGAGAACTTTGGAGCTTGAGAGTGAGTAGTATGCGGAGTACCAGTGACACTGAATGACGTTAGCGGGACATTAACATCAGGGATGTATGCGAAGCTCAAGCCGACCGACCTGGCAGGTTACAACCCTGATCGACGGTGTACCGATGGCACCCGACTTAGCCTCATCGACGAGCTTGTCAGCTGGACTCAGAAGTCAGGAGTCAGCTCACGCCTGGCCTGGGTTTACGGGCCAGCAGGTTTCGGAAAAAGCTCGATTGCGACTTCGCTGTGCCTACGGCTCAACGGTCGACATACACTGGCGTCAAGTTTCTTCTGCAAGCGTGATAGCCCAGAGCTACGCGACCCGCGTCGGGTGCTGACAACTATTGCATACGGGCTCGTACGTCGATGGAAGCCGTACCAAAATGTGGTCACTGCCGCAGTTAGAGAAGACCCCGAGCTACACTCGCAACATCTTCAACCGTTATATGATACACTGCTCCGCGAGCCGCTGCGAGTAGCTTCAGCGGAAAACCAACCAGTAGAGACACTGGTCGTGGTCGTCGACGCGTTGGACGAGTGCGGAAATGCGGCCGCTCGGAAGCAGCTGCTCACTTGTCTACTGAACTTGTCGCAGCTTGTGTCTTGGCTCAGGATATTGGTGACTAGTCGCCCAGATCCGGACCTTCAGGAAATTTTTATGCGAGTCGAGCCAGAATACTACACAGAGTTCGACATCGCCAAATACGACGCGTCAGCCGACATTCGGGTCTTCGTGCAAGACTACTTGGGAGGCATGGCCCGAGTCAAAGGCTGACCAGACGATGCAGTTGATCAGATATCAACCCGAGCAAACGGACTGTTCCTCTGGGCGCGAACTGCATGCAAGTTCATCGCGGACGGATTTGATAAGCATAGGCGATTAGATCAGGTCTTATCTGGCTCGGGGCTCGCTGATATTGACCTACTTTACACTACCGCAATCAAGGCCAGTATGCTAGACGCCGGCGGAGATAACATGGACTGTATGCTGCAGTGTCTTGGAGCTGTAGTTGTTACGGCAACACGAACACCGTTGTCGGTCTCGAATCTTGCGCTGTTATTGCAGGACCGAGTTTCGGAAGACGTGCTGGACCAAGTGGTGGGAAACTTATCATCGGTACTGTATGTAGACCGGAACCTGGGCGACGCTATCCGCATCTTTCATCCATCGTTCATGGACTTCGTCATTGATCGGTCCCGGTCGAAAGAATTGTGTGTTGACCTTCAGCAACAGAACGTCCTACTTGCAGAACACTGCTTCGGAGTAATGGCTGATGGTCTAAAGTTTAACATGTGTGGGCTTGAAACGTCCAATCGATTCAACAGTGACGTCCAGGACCTAGACAGTCGAGTTCGAGCGGCGATTCATCCGCATCTGAGCTATAGCTGCTTGTACTGGTCTAGTCACTTTGTCGACGCTCTAGTAGATCGACTGGAGGGCTGTTTACGCGGCTTCTTGTTTGGGACAAAACTGCTGTACTGGATCGAGGCACTGTCCCTACTTGGGAAACTCAGCACGGCGCTATCTAGCCTGTTGGGGCTCATGACACGTCGTTTGCCAGTAAGCGGACCTGGTGCTGCTCTAATGTGGCGCTGACGTATGAAACCATGTAGGAAGATATGCAGGACTGTCGAACTGCAGCAAACGACGCATACAGATTTATTCTCTCGTCCTACGATGTGATTTCGAGAAGCACCCCTCACTTGTATGTCTCCGCACTCGCATTTGCACCAGGCAACTCGGGTATAGCACGGCGCATACGCAACTTCTTTCCAAAACTATTGACTATTGCTGAAGGTGATGAAAAGGAATGGACATCGTGTCTTCGAGGCATCTGGGTTGCCAGCGAGGTCTCGTCGACTGCATACTCCCCAGACAGTCGTCGTATTGTCTCGGGCTCCGCGGATGGCACGGCGAAGATCTGGGATGCAGAGACAGGCGATACAGTGCTGGAGCCACTGACAGCTCATTCCGGTGAAGTGACCTCGGTCGCATTTTCTCCTAACGGCCGCTGGATCATCTCTGGCTCTGCAGATAAGACGATCCGACTGTGGGATGCAGAGACCGGCAAGGCAAGCGGTGAACCACTGCAATCTTATGTAGACTGGATATTTTCGGTTGCGTTTTCCCCCAACGGTCGTCAAATCGCATCAGGCTCGGCAGATAGCACTGTGCGCGTATGGGATGTGGAGACCAGAAGGCGGGTACTTGAGCTACGAGGTCACTCGCGTGATATAAGATCCGTTGCTTTCTCTCCTGACAGCCAGTGGATTGTCTCAGGCTCCGAAGACCGGTCATTGCGCATCTGGAACACACAAACAGGCAGATCTGTACTGAAGCCGTTGTATGGACACTCGCACTATGTGCTATCTGTTGTGTTTTCTCCTGACGGACATCGAATCGCCTCAGGCTCTGAAGACAGGACAATACGCATCTGGGATGCCAAAACAGGCAACCAACTACTTGGTCCACTTCAAGGTCACTCGAGCCTTATCTACTCAGTTGCGTTCTCCCCCGACTCTCGACTCATAGTCTCTGGCTCCAGGGACAAAACAGTCCGCATCTGGGACGCACAAAGTGGCACTGTAGCCAGCCGACCATTTGACGGTCACTCAGGCTCAGTTTGCTCTGTCGCCTTCTCTCCTGATGGCCGTCGAGTAGCTTCTGGTTCTGACGATAAGAACATTCGGATCTGGGACATAATCGGGGCAGGTACTCCTGGGATGGCGCAGGGACTTACCTCGCACAACGGGCATTCAGGTGGTGTGAACTCGGTTGCGTTCTCCCCGAATGGGCAACGTGTAATCTCAGGCTCCGATGACAACATGGTGCGTGTCTGGGACGCTGAAACAGGCGCAATGATACTTGGACCTTTAGCAGGCCATACAGACACTGTCCACGCTGTCGCGTATTCTTCAGACAATCGTTGCATTGCGTCAGGCTCCGAAGACTGTACAGTGAGCATCTGGGACTCAGAGACAGGCATGCCAGTACTTGATCCACTACGGGGTCACTCAGACTCAGTGGTGTCTGTTGCGTTCTCTCCCGACTGCCGCCTCATCGCTTCGGGCTCTCACGACAAGACGATATGCATATGGGACGCTGTGACTGGTCGCGCTGTGCTCCAGCGGCTGAGAGGTCACTTAGACCGAGTAAGATCGATTGCATTTTCTCCTGATGGCCGCCGAATCGTCTCTAGCTCCGACGACAAGACAATACGTACTTGGGATGCAGAGACCGGTGAAACAGTAATCGTACCACTGAAGGGTCACTCACACTGGGTACGGTCTGTTGCGTTCTCCCCAAGTAACTGGAGAATTGTCTCTGGCTCTGATGATCAGACAGTACGCATTTGGGACGCAGAGGTACATAATCCCCTACAAGGGCACACGGACTCGGTGCAATCTGTTGCATTCTCCCCCGATGGTGAATGGATAGCCTCAGGCTCTAACGACGAGACAGTGCGTATTTGGGACGCAGGGACTGGCAATGCAGTACTTGAACCGCTGCTGGGCCACTCAGGCTACGTGATGTCTGTCGCGTTCTCACCTGACAGCCGTCGCATCGTGTCTGGCAGTGATGATATGACAGTACGTATATGGGATGCTGAGCTTCATATCGTATCAAGCGATAAGACTCTTAGGTTCCTGCCTGGTACGTCCACCACGCTGACTCTTTGTTGCTGTTAACTTACGTCTCATGACTTTCTCTTAGACACCCAGGTTGAAACCATCCCTCGGGATATAGCAGGCGATCGAATGCTAGTAAACGGTGCTCAACTCGCTCGTCATATACACCCCGAACTAGCCGGCTGGGTGACTTCAACCAAGGGAGAGCCTATAGTATGGCTTCCAGCGGAGCTGCGAGGAACTGACAACTCAATGATTTGCATCTACCCTACGCACATTCGTCGGCGTACTATTCTCGATTTTACCAGCTTTGTACACGGAGCCTCATGGAACTCGGTCCTTGACACGCTAGATTGACCGTTTGGCCGTACACTTATGCACTATCATTCTTTCATATTCTTAAGTGCTCCCATTGTACTTCTGACGTACTCGGACCCACACGAAGCAATGTACAAGCATCGTTAAATAAAAGTCACCTTTTTCTTATAGGCGGGCCACTATTTTTGTGCTCAAATTCCGAGCATACAACGTTTCTTGTAGGTTATTTATTCGTAAAAACTAACCGAAGCCATTCAAAACACGAACGACTCATCGAAAACACCGTTCTTCTGCCACTGGCGAAACCGAAGCGCTCCCAAGTACCCTCGCACATCCGGCGCGCTATATCCTCTTTTCGCAATCAAAAACATCTTATGACCTAACCTCCCTCAATGTATGCGTAAGCAATTGCAACATAGTATCAAGACAGCATGCATTAGATGTAACAGGGCATTACGTTCGTCGTTTGGCTTACGACATGCTCGGTAGGCTGTTGGTCTGATTCTCTTCAAGTACAATGACCCGCCCCTGATGCTCAAAACTCGAAAAAAAAACTTACAGGGGCAGATACATAACAACATAATTTGATCTTGTTCATACCCATGTTTACGTTACACGTTTCAACGCTTCAACCAACAACCTCAACCGACTCCTCAATTACTTCCTCCAGCCATTCTTCCACTTCTTCCTTCTCCTCAGCTGCTTTCCCTGCCTTCCTCCCTAGCTTAGCCATTCGCTCCGCTGCCTCAGGCCGAACCTTCTTCCGCCACGCATTCCATTCGTCCAGTAACCTCCTCCGTTGCGCAACCAGCTCTTTATCCGCATGACTCTCCTCGGCCGCATCGATCTCATCGAACGTTCGACTATACTCCTTCAAGTTCTTCTTGACCTCTTTCTGCTGTTGCCGGGAGAGTAGCGTGCGGGGTCTTGGGCGCCACAAGAACTGCTTGAACTTCTCCGCAGGGACCTTGACCATCTCCTGGCCCTTGAAGTCCCATAGGCTCCAGCCGTGTTCGGGTGTAGGTCTCCACACCGACGCCGAACTCGCTACAAACCGACCGGACGGGTCCCATTCGACGTCTGTCACGCCGTAGTGCTCAGCCGTGGCGAGATGTTGGACGAGAGCACCCCATTCTGGATTAGCCCGTTCCGGATCGATGGTGAACTCGAGGTCGTAAAATTCTAGTTCGTACTTCGAGACCGGGAAGATACTACCGAGGACGATGTGTCTACCACGCGGGGACCAACGAATCGCGTTGGTCGATTTGTCTTTTAGAAGTTCTGAAGAGGCAGGGTAGGTAAGTATATGCGCAAGTTTAAGAAGGATTAGCATACTTAGGAGCTTGAAGTTCTTCCCCTTTTCGAGCTGGTATATCGAGGCGTCCATCTTCACTGTGATACCTGGTGCAGTGGTCCCAAGGTTTGGGTCGCTGCTACTCAGGATAGCGAAACGTTCGCCGCGAGGTTCCCAAGCAAAGTCTGTTACTTGATCTACGGGATAAGTTGTGTCAGAGAAATTTTATGATGACGGGCGAACAAAAGAGACCTTTAAGTTCAATGACCTCAACCGGAAAGTCTTTTTCACGCGTTCGGAAAATCTCCAGGTTGCAGAATGTCGCCTTTTTGCTCTTCGTGGGTCGGTCAACTTTGACGCATAGAAAGTCGCCCTGATTTTGCCAGTACAGCTTGCACTGCACCAGAGTTAGAATCTAGCGAAAAATATCTGTAAGAACGAATCGACTCACATCCGAGACCGAAAACAAGTTCTTCGTCCTAAGCTGTGTCCGGCTCGGGATTGCTAGTAACGTTACCCTCGCAGGCTGGTTCGCAACCTCGGGCACCCAATACGCCAACATGTTCTCCCGCACCTTCGACCCACCCGTCTTCTTCGCCTTCTTCCCATCCGCCGCCCCGTTCGCAACATCCTGCT
>WSTH01000202.1:0-33364 GCA_019616345.1 Ceratobasidium sp. 395 | reverse complement strand
TGAGAATCACTGAAGATTGATACGTCCTCGATGTACCGTAAACGGAGAATAGGCTGTGTTGCCAGGAGGATTGCCGCGATCTCGGCTTCTACCGTCGTGCACTCGGACTGTTCGCCTAAACGAATACCTGCTGAGGTGCCCCAACGACCATGTACCTTGAGGACTGCGCCTGCTCCGACTCCTTCCTTGCTCCTGGACCCATCCGCAAACACTTCGACTCGTGTGTGCAGTCGGTTCGCCTCTAGCATTGCGTAGCGCGCGGTGGGGAAGTAGTTGGGCGGAACAGTGAGGGGTAAGCGGTCAGGGTTTTTGAAGGACCATCTCTCGATCTCGCGGTTGGCCGGAAAGCCACACCACTTGATGATGTTCTGCAGGGGAGGGATATGTGTTTTCCTGCCAGTCTGTGCCTTTATGATGTCGTTATGGAGTGGGTGCTTGTTGGGGGCTGAAACGTATCTAACCGCAGCTCTCACGCAGACCTCGTTCAAGAGGATGGGGACTGGCGAGAGGGAAGCGAAGGCGTCCAGGTGATCCGTAGGGGTTGACTTCATGGCTCCAAGTATCGCCCTGGCTGCGACCGACTGGATTTTTGCGAGTTTCTTGGCGAATCCAACCGACCCTGTAGCTCTCTTCATCCCATGTACATAGGTCACCGGTGTGTACCATACATCCGCTGCGTAGGACAGCAACGTTTGAGCATGTAAGTGGTATTGTCTTAAAATACATATCTCTAGACTAAGGTATAACCAGGTAAGCAAGGATGCGAAGCAAGTTGCCAACCACTATAATACTTGCTGGAAGAAGTTCAAGGCTTGTCAACGCCGCGCTAAGCATACAGGGGGTGGCGATGGTGACACTCTAGAGCAAGATGAGACGCGCGAGGAGAACGAAGAAGACCCGGATGCCAGCGATCCGGCAGATAAGACTAAAACAGAAGCGCGTACTTTTTAGCTCAATTTGACTGTATAGCTAAGTAATGGCCTTGCTTATAGGGAGATCGTACGGGTGGGAGCAGTTTCAGCGAAGCTCAGCTTGACCAGTTTGAGCAAACCAAAATATACAATATGTTTTTAGTAGAGTGAGTAGTAAAGCGTCACCTCTAGCATACGAGCATGACTCACGCAGAGTAACTTAGGGCTGGGGACAACCCCGAAGTACTTAAACCTGAAGACTTAGACTTCGATCAGTCCCGGGCTTTCTCCCGGTCTCCAAGCCCAGATACACCTGCAAAGCGGGGCAAGTCAGATGGAAGCGCCGACGATAGAGAGCTATTCAAACAGACCTTCGAAATCCTCAGCACCAGCATGGAAAGCTTCCGTGAATCATGCGAAGCTAACAAGAACCTTGCAGAACGCCGTGAGGAGCGCGAGAAGAAGGCTAAAACCGATAGGCAGAACGAGCTTCAAGAGGAGCGGGAGTTCCGTAAGCGGCGGCTTGCCCACGACGATATAATAGCTGAAATGGCTCGAGGAGAGGAGACCCGCCGTGTAGACCTCCATGCACGCACAGTCCGGATTCAGGAGCAGGAGCAGCGCAACAAGCGCTGGGAGAGAGCCCTGGCTTACCTTTACAACCCACGGGAGGCAATTCGTAGCCGAGGCGAGAGGATGATTAAGGACCTGGAGGCGGAGGAGATGGTACAGGATATGTAAGTACGAGAACTATAGGACCAGTATATACAGTTACCGATTAGCGACCCAATAATCAACCAGCCTCTTGCGGCGAGCAAGTCCATTGGCACGCAAGACATCTGAGTCATGCTCTAGTGCCACCGGTCAGCATGTTCACCAAGGTCGTGATCCTCTATATCCACACCATCTATATCGTCAACCGTGTCACGAAGATCGACGCAAACATTGTGCACTACCATAAGCGCTTAAACCGCGCGGTATATGTGGGACAGATCCCATCCGGGCATCATACGCAGCGAAGGGAAACGGCCCTTGAACTGACCGAAGGCATGCTCAACAATCACACGTTGAGTTGAAAGTGACCTGTTTCATGCCTTACGTGTGGATGCAACACGTGGATCATTGGTTAAGTCATTTACCCCAAACGGCCAAATGGCGTGCTGGGAGATAGGATAGCCTACGCACAGTTAGATCGTAAAACCTGAAAACAGACCATTCAGGGCACCTTTATTAGCCAGAAGCCACCCGTCCGGGCGAAAATATAGATGACGTCGCCTCCATACGTCGCACATCTTCCACATCGTAAGATCATTCGTACACCCGGGCCACCCCAAGTCAAATGCAATAAATCGCGAGTCGAAGTCAATGACTGCCTGCAAAGCCAGCTGAGACAATCTAGCACAAATCATTTAAATAAAAAAGCGAGGCATTTACTGCATAATTGTGTTTACGACTGAGGTAAGACCACGGATTTCTGCGTAGCTTGTTCATCAGTGGGATTAGCGATCCATCTACAGCGCCTATCGCTCCCGGGAACCCCAACTCCTGCATGTCGATTTTCGCAACCAGGCGTGCTTCAGGACTTGGCCAAGCAAGATGATCGCGTCGAATCCTTCAAAAGGCACGGGTGACTCGTGCGCATGCATGATAGATCGTCCCTTCGGAGATACCTAACGTAGAGGCCATCTTTCCCGCCATTTCAGCACCAAATCGCCCGAGGAACGCAGCCAGCTGGTACTTGACGGGCAGCTGAGGCTTCTTCCCTTTACTACGGAGCACGTTGTCCTCTTTAATGAGGTCAAAGAGGCGTGCAAATGATGCACGATTGACTCTGCAAAAGGTTAGGCGCTAATTACTCCACTGGATAGCTGCCCGTAGGGTCTAAAGGCTATCCTAACCTATCCCACCCAATTTTGAACACAACCAAATACCACAATAGCAGCCCAACCAACCGCCTCGGGCACTTGGTACGGACTAGGAGATGCCTCACAAGCACGTAGGTTTCTTATCGAGCTGAGTTTTCTGTAGAAAACGAGGCGAAATCTGATCCTCAAGATACGTTAGGATAGAATAGAACAGGCGTTAGACCTTGCGGGCAGCTATCCACTAATCGAATTTAGTCTCACCTAAAGTATTCCTTAAACCTCCTTTCGCTCTCTCGCTCCATGATTCTGTCGCAGTGATCCTGTGTACGATCTTTGACATACGGACTTCGTCTCCGTCTGCGTCGAATTGCCGACTTAGTGTAATAGACAAGTAATGCTTGAGCCAGACATATGAATGATAATGCCATTTCAGTCTCGTCATCATCCTCAGATATGGCCAGTAGGTAGCTTGCTAGCAAGATAAAACATTGAATAAGTGCGGACGACATTGTAGAGCAGTTTACAAAGCTGTCGATGCGATTACAACCCTGTACATAGTGACGATGTAATTACATATCGCTCATTTCAGGCTCCGATGCTGCGTAACGATCATTTTTGGTCTCACATGGCTCGAAAACCAAAGGAAACCAACGTCTGGAGGTCGGTCTAGCAAAACGCCCTGTGGTTTCTACATTCACTCAAATTTTGGTCTCAAGTTGTAAGTTCCATTCTTTCGGGTCGCCGAGACCCTTTGACCGCCTGAAACCTTATTGATGTCTGAGCCCCTAACCGGTTGCGATGTCCCATATACCAGCCCAAAACCATGAATTGAGACGCCCTATTAGTTAGTTTCATAAAGCTCTCAGCAAAAAGCGTGAGGCAAATTACCAATGACATAGTTATCCCGAATTCAAAAACGGTTTTCCCCTTGATCAGAGAAAAATGAACTGATTCGACCAAAAATACAAAATCAACGATATTATAACAAGAAACAAAGAGATACGACACAGTAGATACATAGACGTGACTGCAAAAACCATGCGCATCGAATGGTGTAGGTTGCGAGCGGATATGTTAAGTTTAAACTGGTGCCACATTTACCGCGAAGATGTGCGATTTCCTCCGCCGACGCGGACGTTGCTGCTGTGAGCGCTTTTGCGCGAAATGCTCACTGTATTTTTTCGTGCACTTAGGCAGTTGAACAAGGTATCATTACGAGTGGTTGCAAGATCAAACGCCTAAAAAACGCCCAGTTTGGACTTATCAACGAGGAGCTTCAAGATCGCATTGCCGACGACCCACCTTTACCATGGCGCTCCGGCTTGATCAAGGTAATGGACGACTCCGACAATGAGTTTTGGGTGAAAAATATCCTATATGCGGCAATGGCAAACGAAAAGGTAAGCTGACGTTAAACTCATATTGAAGGCGGCTTGGTTACTTACTATCTTTCAGGCGCGCAAGTTAGTTGTGGACGTAGATGTTGTCGAGCGCTTTTGGACAAGGAAAATTGTACGAAAGCAAAAATTGGGGCCGATGTGGAACAGCGTAAGGAAAGAGGTGCTCAAGAAAGTAGACAACAGCGCGGCCGAGCAAGGTCGAGTGAACTAGTCGAATACCAAAAGGTTGGCCGCCGCAATCGTGTAAGTACTCAGCTGTTTGTGATACTTAAAGCAGTCTTAACTTTTGAGTGGCTGCACAACACACGCATGCAGCTAGCTACTGGTACCGACAAACATCCACGGTTTTAGTAAAAGATCAACAACGTTACTCGCCATATACCAGTCGAATCGATGGCTAGAGAGGCTATGTCTGATGTCGAGGAGACGCAGTACGACTTGGATGACATTCCAAATGAAATGCATCTTGATGTGTACCTGAGCAGATCGCCCTCGATTCCCAGACGAGGGCCGCCCACCCTTCTGGCGCCGTGCTGATGTACGTACTCACATTTATGATACATTGAGTATGCTAATACACTTTCAGCCTTATAACTGTATAAGACGGCGATGGATCTAATTACCAGTCATCAGAGTATGGAATTCGGAATTCAACCGCGCTACTATGCTGGCTGTACAACCCGTGGGCAACGGCGTGATGTGAGCCCATCGGGGGCTTCTGAGATTCCGGCTTCGGTACTGCACCGGTTTCTCATCTCCGAAGAATGGTATGACCGGCTATCACCAGAGCAGCACGGTGTCTTGAAGCCGAGTCCGCAAAGGTGGGAGGCCGACACAGAGCGAGTACCGGGTGGATCGGGTGGATCGGGTGGATTGCGTGTATCGAATTAGGACAGACGTGTTAGCGATACTCTCGCTTTCCTGTGAATTTTGAGTCTGTATTTTTGGTACACGATAAATTAGCAATTGAACTAGTCCATTACTGCTGAGTTCTATGACATCGGTCCATACTGCTTTGCGTGGTTAAGTATGGACTTACTCGCTCAAGTCCAATCGTTAAACACACAGGGTGCTTGTCAATGACAGCGCTCATTCGAGCGTCGTGGCATTGGATGTCACTAATTGGAATGATTACCTTGCCAGGCAAATCTTCATATTGCACATTGAGAAGAAAACCTGCCAAAGTTAGGTGTGGCACACGCCTACCGTTAATGTCATATTGTATCACACACCTAAAGCCGGTACCTAAGTTTCAGATGTCGATTTTCAGATCCAAGAGCACACCTAAATTGAAGGAATCGGCACATCTGAATAGAAAGCACACCTAACGTCAGTGACGCATACAGCTAAATACAAGCGTCACGCGCATCATTCCTCGTCCTGTTTGAACTCTTCCTCGTCTTGATGAAAGACGGTAAGGGCAGAGAGAGTCACTACGATCTAGAACAACCCACTCCCCCGTAGCCTTTTTTTTCGCACATTAGAACTCTGCCCACTGCACACTTAATCGTCGTGATATCTAGAATGAAAGACCGACCGAGCTCCGTACACAATACGCGCTCGGTTGCTGCATCACCGTCGGCATCTTTCGCTTCAGTGATGTGGGCGAGGATGTGAGTCTCGTGCTCGTGTATGCTGAAGTTGAGGTTGGGAGGGAGTACGACGACAAGAATGAAATCGAGACGCCCGTAGCCGGTGGCAGGAACCAGCTCAATCTTTTTGTGTTTGTATCTCTCCTTGTCCCGTTGATATATGTACTGCATACTGTACGCGTACGAAATGTACCCGCACGGCCCCTGCGCCGCGTGACAAGAAATTGAGATTTTTGTGAGCCACGAACTAAGAATTGCGTGTGACAACGAGTAGACTCACCCACCGGGTAAGACCGAAAGTAACGAGATTAAGACAATCTTTATATATTTTTGCTCTTATCTATTGTCCTATAGGTTTGAGGGATGAACGGCCGCCTTTTTCTTCTTCTTCAAATCAACAGGGAAGTGGTTCAACATCATACATTTCACAAATGAGGGTCGCCGTAACATTCAGGATTTGTCCTAACCACCACAGCCAAATTGTGACACTTCAGTCAATGTCTTTACCCACAACCACGGCTAGTTGTGACGTGACATGTGGGTTCCTTTCGTACGCGTACAGTATACTTAACAACATATAACGAGATAATTCATTGCTACATACCTTGACAAACGAAGCATCCCTCTTGCCGTATGGCGAGAGTGGGTTTGTTGTTGCCGCGCAACGGGTACGGTCTCCACGATCCGCAATGCGAACTTTGTCCCAGCGTCCGCATCGCTCTGGCAGGTATTGCATCCGTTCGTGAAAGGCTCGTCAAGAACTGATGTTTGTTCGGAAATACGCGGCGAGACGGCGTCGGACGGTATTTTTGATTGGGAAACCTCATACAAAGGGGCAGCGTAGTATTGTGTGGGGATCTGGATTATCATAAGTTGAAAACACGTTTGAGAAGATGAGGATGCTCACATCCTGGGTATATGCACTGCATAGTACTGACCTCTACTGGCGCATCGCTCTTCCCAAAGAGTACCGCATTTCAAATCTCCGCAAGCCTAGCGGAGATTATGCCGAGCTGTGATATCTGGAGAACGCGCCTGTCGAAAGTCGAATATATGGGGCACAACCATCGACTTCACACAGGCGACAATCTCGCGGCAATAGCGTTCGATTATGAATGACCACGGAACCCAGGGAGGGCCGTGTCCGGGACTTTATGTTTTACCGCTTGAAACATATCATGCCTTCTACATTCGTACTTAACAATTAGATTTGTTCAGCTAGCTTCAAGTCTGTACTTTGCCGGAAAGCTCTTCGTTTGGCTCGCCACGCATCAGAAGCAAGGTCAGTGGCTCGGAACGAGCCGCTTCTAGCACATAAACCGGAACCAAATTTAGACGTAATCACAGGTCAAAACTTTGGATTGCGCCACCACCTCTTCAACGCGCGCTGCCGCCTTCCCCTACCCCGTTTGAACCAGGTCAACGGTCTCCATGAAGCCACCAGAGGCTGAGCTGCGCACAGCAGAATTCCCGTATGCTTATTATCCTGATCACTGGGGGCTGTTTCCTGTTCACGACATCTTCCCAATAGACGAACAACTTCATCCGCTGGTGGTTGAACATTATTATATATGCTTGAGCACACCTCGAAATCCCCATCCCATACTTCTTGGATTTGACGATTTCGCGCCTGTCCGGCCATTCGATTCACAAATGTCCGGTAGCGCTATCGCACGGCGAGACAAGCTTCGGGATTCAGCTGAGGCCCGGGCTCTTGTACGGGTTCGTAAATTGAAACACTTGACGAGTCATGGGATCAAACGGCTGCAGGACGTAGGAGCGGACGTGAGTGACGCTGCCTGCAAAAAGGGGCATTTGGTAGTTGGGGTAACGGGAAAATATAACAATGATCCTTTGTATTATCGTGAGTTCCGTGTTTTGCCAACAGCTGCATTATTAACTTCTGCGTCCGCTATAGCCCAAAATTCAAGCTTCAGTGTGCTGTTTGTACAGTACATACATCAGTTCCACTCAACAGATACTGCCAATGAACCGAAGATTGTCAAGCGTAACCTGCGTATCTCTTCCGCAGACATGCGTACCGTCACGCGCTGTATGCTGTACTTTGAACGTGTCAAGCTCCGGTCATTCATGGAGACTACCCGTGAGAAGAATCGGAAGATAGTGTCAGTCGGTGATCGTGCCATTGAGTGGTTTGTGCAGAAAGTACGTATAATATCTTCCTGAGCGATGAAAAGCAGTAATTCCGGTTTAGTATATGGATAAATACCCCCTGGCTGCGACAGCGCCACGGAAACCTCAGGATTATCGAGGAGCGCGCAAGCACACATCTGAGATTCGTCACTGCTTTGTTTGCCATGCCGAGTGGTTACATCAGGCGTCTGGTATTAGCAGCGGATTGGTAAGCGGCGACCTTGACTTGTTCCGTCAATGTCCCTAATTACATCCCTTACACCCCTCGATAGGACCCAGTCATTCACCCACAGGTCTTGGCCAAGTGGGCTGCTGAGGCGCCCGCTAAACGTGAGGCGGCTGCGCGAGATGATCGACACGGATGGGGCGTGTGGGATTCCCCGTGGAAGCGGGACTGGTCTGCATATGTGAGTTCATACGTTGTCAGTGGATCTTGCATTAAGAAACATTCCCTTCAGTACCAAAGAGAGGATGCGAGGCTTAAGTATTCTATTACTGAGCCAAAAGAAGAGAAGGAGAATTATGACTCGGGGGAGGAGGGTGGGGATGGGGATGAGGATGGCGATGTTAAGATGTTGCCCCCCCGTTCCAGCGAGAGGCGACCGACAAAATTTGTTGTGTGAAGGGACAAGGCTAAAGTGACTTCGATCGCATGGGTTTTTAATCTAATACTTTCCCTAACTATCGCTAACATGTCTTCTTCCAGCCAGACCAAGATGGCCGTATCAATTGCGCCATGGGTTCCCATCAAGATGCAGACGACGCAGCCTCGTTGGATGACAATCAGGGTGCTTCCTTCACTTCAAAAAGGCGCAAGTTCAACTTTGGTACAACTCAACAGCCAGGCTGGGCGAGTCACTATGCAGGTGCAACTACACCTGCCCTGCCTTCTGTTACTCGGGTGGCGCATCAGAGGTCTAGTCCGTCCCTTGGAACGGGATTTAGATCAAGCCCTTCATTGAGTGACCCACAAGCTGGGCCTTCACGCCGTCCTTGGACTGGTTCGTCTAGTGACCAAGAAGCCCTCGGGCGTGAGAAGGAGATCAAATTTATCGTCCTTTCGTCGGACCACGATAGCCTAGTCCGCACAAGATCCCCTTCAATTCACGTAAGCATATCTCTACACATGCAGCTTCTGCTCAGCTCATTCTTCTTAGGTCTTATCTGGCAGTGACGATAAAATGTCCGACCCAAGTGATGAGGGCGAAGGCTGCTCCACAAATCCACCACTGGCTAAGCGCAACTCTGCTGTTCCTCGTCGATTTCACCATTTTGTGCGATCTAACCCGCGATCCAGTCGATCTGACGACGAAGGAGCGGTACGAACAAGCGACGAAGAGTCAATTGTAAGGAGCAGCGACTCGGATACTAAATACAAGCGGCAGGATACACCAATAGAGTACACTCCCGAGCAAGTCCAACAACGAAGGCTCCGAGAATTAACTGAATGGATGCTCCGACTTACACCAGTGTGTCTCAATTCTTCTCCTGTCAAACCCAACTATGTTATCGTATTTATATCAATTTCCAGGACGTATTTTTTGCGATTGCGCCGCTCAACAATTGGTCGCCGTGGCACTGCACTCTACCTCCGATCAGCCTGCCGTTCCGTACCTCGTTATCCGCTGCTAGCAAGCCTGGCAGATGCAGGTATATGGTAAATCTTCGAAAGCCGTCAGACGATATGATTCGTTTATTGGAGAGTTTAACTGAACCAGGGGATGCCGAGCTTCTCATGCGTCTCCTAGCAAAACCTAGCCACCTGGGCCTGCCGTGGGATGACCTATCCAACCAGATCCTCAAGCGAACCGTACAGCTCCATTGGGAAGACCACTACGCGGCGTGGGGCGTGAAGAAAGCTCTCCGTGAAGTACATCATGCTCGTTGGTCTTGGACATGAGACTAACACAAACGCTACACCTTATAGTGTGACGACCATAAAATACGGACGCGTTTCGAATACATCGATGATTGAACATGTGCGCCCGAGTGCTCCTTGAATGCGCGAATGTATGAATTCTTGAGTTGTGACCTTTTATGTTACGAATATCAATACGTCAGATATCACACGTACACAGTAGGCCTGATACACTGCTAGGGTGTCATCGAAAATCCGTTAGACACGAGTGCCATGAGTACAAAGAACTGATGTCGTAGTCCGTCCGTTGGATTACCCCTGTGAGTAACGAAGATGCCAGATCTTGGGCTAAATCTGCAGGGGTTTGGCTTTCAGTCCAACTCTAAGTACCCCACTCCACCCCCAGAAAAGTAAAGCCTAGACGGCTTGTACAGGCTGTACCAGGCTCCCGGCTCTCAACGTTCGCCTAGAACTTCACCCCATTTCTGCCAAAGGCCAACCCGAGGGTGAATTCATAGGCCAGCCTAAGGTCATGCTGAGGTCAAGCTGTGAGTAGACGCACCATAGATCGTTGATGCAATAAAACCAAGTCAGACCTAGGCCATGCTCAGGTTAGAATATGATCGTCATGGTCCGATTGCCAGCGCCGCCGATCGAATAGCACGTCTAATCTGGCGCGGCTTAGAGCTTCCCACCGCCGCGCCGTGACTTAGTGTATCCCACCACCACCGGTCTCATTCCCACAACAACTCCCTCTCGCACTCTGTGTTCGCCACCCAAGCCCTTAGGAATGCTGGCCAACGAGTGTCAAATACTCATAGGCGAATTTATTCAATTTAAAGCAGTATACTAACCACATTCTACAGGTAAAGAAGGGAGGGGGGTAATTCACAAAATGCTACGAGAAAGACATCAAATATTCTGTAACAACAATTGGCAACCATCAAAATCAACACCATCGGCACCTGGGAGCATAACAAACCTCCAGCACACTGTTCTTGGCGAGACGAGCCCCCAACTATCCCAGACGATCACTCTTCCCTCTACAAATTTACTCATCTTGCTTCTTCTTCTCCTGAACCTACTCTTGGTCTGGAGCGGGGGCGAGCTCGAGGATCGGAACCTGGCGAGTAGCTTCGTCAGGGGTTAGGTTGGGAGTCAATATACTGTACCATCATACCCTTACGGCACTGAAAGCGCTGGCGGCACTTAAATAAGTTTGTGTGTGAGTAATGGCTCGGTGCAACTGCGGCGGGGCATACAGTTGGCATGTATGCTCGATTTTTGACTACAACAAAGTCTTTAAGCTCTGATAGTACACCCACAGTACTCTTTCGATGACATATGTAGTACATGTACAAGAGATCAGGCCGGATATTCAGGTCTTGAGCTCTAGGGAGAGCATTTGTGGTCGGTCGGACAGCAGGGAATCCACGTGATTCCAAACTTTAGAGCAGGCCTAGTACTTGACTCACATGCTGTCAGCCGCTTAGATACCGCCCAACGGCGCCTTGGGGTCAAAGATATGATTGCGCAGCCTATTCTAGAACGCATATTGAAACGAGGCGCAGAGCTAATGACGTCCGGCGTATTACTCAACAGCAGGTAACAGCAGTGCTGCGAGAAGAATTTGAGCATACAACACCGTCTGAGTCTGTGCGTATCAATCCATTGCTAGAAATGAAAGGTGATCTCCTATAAGCGCCATTGATTGGGACTTGATATAGTCAATTCTAGACCTTGGTGTTCATAAGGACACCCCACTTGAGATCCTACACACTGTGCTTCTTGGTATCGTAAAGTACTACTGGCGCTTTACGTTCGAGAAACTTACTTCCGACCACAACAAAGGCACATTCACAACACGCTTTCACTCACCAAGTGTTTCCGGCCTTGAGATGGGAACTTCTAGAGCTCCTGAGTATATCTGCCGTTATCCTGGAAGTCTCACAGAACAGCATTTCCGGTTTGTAGTTCAGCTCATTCCATTTGGGCTCCGTGGTTTGGTATCTATGGATGTCCTACATGTTTGGCTTCTCCTTGGACGCCTCACAGTCTTGACGTGGCATACAGAGATTACGGATCTTGAAACATATACAGTCAGTGTATTTTAAGTTTTCACAACTACAGCATATATAACTAACTATGTTACAGAGTGAGCTCTCAGATGTCATAGATGATTTGCTTCATGCAATTGCAATCATCGACCCCATGACAAACACTGCAAAAGCTAAGTTACATATACCCACTCATGCGCCATACTGTACTCGTCATTATTGAACCAACATGTAGTGTCACATGTGGCCGTGGGTGTGGGTTGAATCCGAGTTTGTAGCGTCACAGACCGATGCGCGTGGTTGGAGTCTGAGCAACCGATCACGCATGTTAAAGTTACACATAGATATCGAATTATATAATGTATTGTACTATACAAAAGGTACTGTATGCGCTATTACTCCTCGTCTCCTGTATAATCAAGTTCACCCTCGCGCTCGACAACATTCTCCAGAAGCCAACCCGAATGTCACACGAAATCGATGGATCAGTCGCGCAGTCATCATCGTAATCCGGCCTTTCAGCCTCTTCGAAGGATGGATCATCCTGTACCTGGGCTGAAATTGTACAGCGTAGACACCAGAGCGAGCAATCACATCAAAAGTTGGGGCGTGATTTAGGACAGATGTGTTCAATAAATGCTCATTGAGAAAATGTCCGATTCTGGGGCCGTCGGTACCGTTTATTTGCTCTAATCTAAAGGTAAATTTGGTATAGCGTTTTGTGGAGCCAAATTATGCATGATCTCATTGCAGGAGCGGACATACCAAAATGGGACTAAAAGGCTGGGGCCGTGGCGCAACGCTCCACAATTTGGTCCCTGCAGCGTCCGATTTTGGACTAGATTAGGGTGAATGCGAGCATTTCCCAACTTTTGGAATGGTTTCCTTCCACAGTGAGACCGGCTCCACTTTTTTTGCGGGTGCGTGTCCACTCGATTTATGTTGGTAACTTACCTCTTTGTCACATCATACACAGTGCGACGTGGTTAAGAAAATACCCAATTTTTGTCACACAGCGCGAGCGCCGTGTTGGTACAATATTGACGAGTACAGTACTATGTTCGACACTTTGGTCCTTTGCCGGGTCCTGACTTTGAACGCTACGAATCTCACAACTCCACTTTCCGTATGGCCTCTGTCTTAAGTACTCGGCTGGCACCAAGCTTGGACGCTGCTCGTACCTTTGCTCGTATGGACCGTCTAGCTCATGTTGCTTCAGGAGGGTGGTGGTACGACGGGGAAACCAAGAAATATCGACAAGCTGGTCCCTTAATACTTAAGTACCTTGAAACTTCAACCAACTGCCTAGCACTCCTACAGGGAGTTAGCTCCAAAAAGGATACAGTACCAGGCATGTGTTATTAATACTGGATATTGCTTGCAGCTATTTACCTGTGATCTATTCTATATCACTATCAGGGGCTGTTCGGGCTCGTGTAAAGCCGAAGCACTTTGCACGGAAGTTATGGGCCGCTTCACTTGGCGATGTTGTGGAGTGTCCCAATCCTGAAGTTGCCAACACGCTTTTTGACTCAGCTGAGCATCTCGTCGCACAAAACCGCAACATCATAACGCTTGGAGCCGACTTTATTTTCCACCAGAACGAGAAACTTCAGGTTGGCCGGGTTTTCCGAATCACATCATCCGTAAATCGTGAACAGACATTAGTGGTTTGCAATTCATTTTCGTGGAGCTCTCAACTGGACTCTGAGCCGAAAATGCCAGCAGTTACATTAGAAGACAGTTGCCTTGTGGTATTCGGTTCAGTGAGTGCTACTACGGGGTTGAACTCCTTGGTTTCATAGCTGACATTCTTGGATTAGAGTGTCTTATCCTCTATGAACCTTCAGCACCACTGCTCGGTATCTCGATGTGACGAAAATGGGACAAAAGTTGTGCTTCAAGAGCGCGAAACGACAAATATCACAACAAATGTCACTTCACATGGCGATTCGACACACTTTTTAATCAACACTCACTCGATGAGTAACTACAAGCTCATTTGGGAGCTTTTAGAAGCTCACACGAGCATCGATCGAACGCTACTGAATCCTGCAAACTATTCTGAGATTCGGGCTACAGCTGTGTCAAACCTCAAATGCGGATGCAAACCGCAAGAACATTAAGCGAAAACATCTTAAGAGTGAGTACGATTTTTGTAGCTGAAATGTCTTACCAAGTATAGCAAAACTTCTGAAAAACCGTACGGGATAAGATGAAGAAATTAGAGACGGAAGAAGCGCCGGGAGGGCGACACAGCAATACACGAACAGGCAGAAAACTACGTAGCTAATGGCTTAGAGGACGAGCAGATAGCCGAGTCCGTATCACCAGCTGCTCACAAACGAGCTCAGGCGTCGCATGGGCGTGCTGTTGGAGTGGGATCGAGGGGCGTTTCAAATCGAACTCAAGACAAAAGGACTCGATCTACTGCGAACCAGATAGGAACAGCGGCCTATCCAACGGCTCAGATTGAGCAGAATGCAGCTCAAAACTACCAAGCTGAGCAGATGCAGCGCCAGGATCAGAACTTTGGTGATGCTGTGTCACCAACAAACAGTTTGCCCGGTGTGTAATTCGATATTTCGCTGGGATTCTTGTTGATTGATTGATTGTTTGTTTGTTAGGCAATTTACAAGAGAATGGGTTCGCTTATCAGCAGCTTCCCATTGCTTCAACCTCAAGCACAACTGGAACTATGCATCTAGCTCAGCCATTCATGCAATTTAATCCGCTTCTCTGTATGCTATTTGTGTAGTCCTTGCCTCGGCCATTCTTTTTACTGACAAACCTTTATATTAGATCTTCCTGATCACAGTGAAACATTACCCAGGTAACGTTACGGGGGGCAACCAGCTAACGTAAATGTATACCTGGCGCAGGTAGGTAAACGTCGGAGCTAAAACTTAGGTGCGAGTTTCCGATTTAGGTGTACAGGATTTTTTAGTGGGGTCCAACAGGTAGTTCTCAAAGTGTAAACCAGGTCAACGGAATTTAGCTGTTTTACATCACTATTAGTTATTACGCGCATGAATTATGCTGCACATTTTTAGCTGGTTTACATCACTGGTCCTCTAATCTTCGTGCGCAGCCTCTTCCGGATGAAAAGTTGTCTTACAGTGTCCCGCCGCGGTTAGTAATTATCCATTCTCCCGATGCCTTCATACCCCGGGTCTCCACCCTTCCAACAACACGTTGAATGGTTGTTATGTCGAGGATGAATGGTCGGCCCAATTGGGTAAAAGAAACCTGTTCGGTTGTTGCATCGGCTTCTGCGCCCTTGGCTTAAGTTATGTGCGCGAGAATGTGAAGCTGAGGTTTTTCAATGCTGAAGCGTGGATTGGTGGCAGAGTGAGCGCGAGAACAAAGTTCAATCCACCTATATCCAACCGCCAAGTACATGTCTTGCTTCTTATGCGATTGGCTTATACTCCTGTCCTTATCGTACTGAAACTAGAGCATTGCATTAACGTTATACGTGAGAATACAGCGGCAGCTTACCCAAGTAAATGCGTAGTCTCGTTGTCCGTACATTGAGAGCGGATTGGCTGTTGTGGCGCCAGGCATACAATCACCGCCATCAACTCCGGTGCGGACCTTTCCCCAACGCTCGCATTGATTCGGGATGTAATTTAACCACTGGTACGCAGGTAGGCTGTGACGCGGTGTTTGGCTATGTCTTTAAGGGGCAAGCTGCAAACGAGCGGGCAGCAAAGAATGGTGTGCAGATCTAGTTAAACCAGTCAAATGAAAACATACAGAAGGAGAAAAGTACTCACGTTCAGGGTACACACGCTCCATGCAACTCACTTCTACCGGTGCGTTGCCCTTACCAAACAACAATGTCTCAGTCGTCTTGTTAGCAACTCCTTCCTGTTGCCTCTAATACTCTGTATAGCCGGCTTGGAGGTCTCTCTCACTACAGTTGGGGGGAGACGGCAGCGCACCTTGGTTCGCGTGGATGGTTTTACCACCACCGCCGGAGGCGGAACCATGATCTTTGGTCGCAGGCAGCGATGCCGAGCGACACTGACATGTCTTGCTTCTGGTCGGCCCTGAGGGGGTCATAACATGGCGGATCCTTCGGCAGGGTTTTAAAACGGCGTTGTGGTCTAGGGCACAGACTGTGACACGGTACTCGCAGGTGGAGGTGCAGGCGGGCAGGCTGAGAAGTCCGAAGGCGAGACGCTTGGAGTCTGTAAGGAGATATCCCTCACGCCCTTGAGCCAAGCCCGCCCGGTCGACCACTCAAGGTCACAGTGCTCGCTCGCCTCGTCGCCCGGGCTGGGGCCTGCATGCAAGTCACCATCGCGGCCATCCAGTGGTCTGCTCATAACAAGGTTACCAACATATACTCTTGTCACTGAACGCGCATGGTCTCTGTGAGGCCTGTGCAATCAAGAAGGAAGGGATGCAAGCGCTCGGTAGACCCTGGAGAATCTGGGCGAGGTCTGTATAATGCTTACAATATAGTTAACTAGCATAAATCTACGTAAATCATCGTGCGCACCTGAGAAATTGCCATGTTCGTGGTGTCATCATCTACCATATCTTCATCATCATTGCCTATCTCGGTGTCAAAGTAAGTCTCCAGGTTCATATCCGAGTTATTTTGGCTCGAGGAGTCTGATTTACTAGCCGTTCCATCGAAGTTCCTAGTCCCAGTCCCAGTTCCAGCGCGCCATTATTCTCGGCAGCCAGTTCCAGAGAGAGCTTACGTAGATGTTGTAATCTAGTACGTTTATCCTTGTATATACCGCAGTTATCACCGCGCAAATTTTCTTCCTATTCGCCCATAGTGCCGCCAAAGTGAGTGGACAAGTCGACGCGAGTTGACTTGACAAGATTTCGCGCAGATGGGCACGTGATCGTGGGATTTGCAATTCATCTCGCCTCCTCATCCTCTTGACTTACTCCCAACCACGACATCCCTCCGCCACTGGAAATCGAGCCCTAAGAAAAAAACTGTAATAAAAATCCTGTGAGTTGTTCGCGCTGCTCTAATTAATTTGCTCACTTTTCCCTGCAAAATCCGTTCTCCTCGCATCTCTAGGCGCGTCACATCAATTGTAAACAAATCGATCAATCTCGATTTCTGCCCCGATCTAAAACTGATCTAGCCCAAATGTTTGCCGCGCTCGCAACGAATCCAGAAACACTGGCGCAATTCAGAACATTTTGCGCGGCCCAGCAGAATGCCCAACCCCAACCTCTAACTGGTGAATGAACGCGTTTGTATCAATCAACCACTTATGCTCACTGACACTTATTACTCTGTAGTACCTTCTGAATCGCCAGGTAATTTCATCTTATTTTATCTTGTGGTTTCGCTGGCTAACCGGTTTACTAGGTGAAGACCATGAACTGGATAACCGGCCCCAAAGCCCAACAATCGGGCGCTCATTTGGCCTGCGAGCACTACCAAAGAGCAGCAGCGTGGGCGTAGTACGCAGCGCAGCAGTCTTACCGCGTCCAGGAGCGCGGAAAAAAGAGTGCTCCCTCCTTCCACCTCTCCTCGCGCGTCGAGGTGAGTACATAGGTTTTTATCTATCTAGATACTTTATTAACAACTACATCTGGGTTCAAACAGTTCCAATCCTCCGCCTTTGCCGCCTCACCGCCCATCCCATCTCCTCGCCTCGCCTCTACCTCCATGTCGCCCATTCCCCACCCCTCGCGCCCCTTCTTCTAATCCTCGCGCACCCAAACACTCTCGTCGCAAAAAATCCTCAGTCCACAAACCCGACAATGCCCTAGGGTCTCTAACGTACCAAACTTGTCCTACGTCTTACGGAAAGCGCGAAGGTAAGCGTGGCGGCCGTCTTTACCATACTACCTCCGTATACACAACTAACTGCAATTCCCCACAGCCACCCAAAGAAGAAGAAGAAGAACCGCTGGCAAAGAAACAGATGATTAATGGTAAGCAAATGACCCATCGTTAGCTATACGACTAATCTTACCTTTAACGGCGTCCGGTTCCTGAGCACGATCCGGCAACCCCTACCCCGCTACCACCTTCTGGTGGCACGATCGATATCAATTCGAGCGATCCGCCTGTTGCCAGCTCATCGAAGCACCCTGTTACCATCAGATCGAGCGACACAGTTGGCGCCAGGGACACAAACGTAAGCTAATCGAATTAAAAAGTTGTTTAACTTACGCTTTGTTTCAGTCCGGCTTGCGCATTGTCAGCGCAAAGAAATCGAAGGTTGTGGTATCCTCAACGGTGAGCACCCGCTCGCGTCGGAAGCAGTAATAGGTTAACTTGTTGCACTTGATGCCCCGCCGTCAGACTTCTTTTTTTTTCTCTTCGAGCTTTCCCTTCCGCTTTCGAGCTTTCTAATCCGCCCCTACTTCTCTCAAACCGTAGCTCTTCCTTGAATCGTACCAGATACGACAATATCGTGGGACTTGGACGGTTCGTGCGTCTGGCTCGTTATCAAGTAACTTATATGTTATTATCAGAACTAACGTTATAAGTGTAGTTCTACACATGTAAAACTCGCTATATTAGCTGTCGTCTCCGTGTAACTTTTACTACTTTAGCTGTATTTTACAATTAATCTTCGCTACGTTAGCTGTAGCGTACATGTAAACGATGCCGTGTTACCTGTATCCTACAGCTAAAGAACCTGTTAGAAACACCTAAAAGGAAGTTAGTAAATTAGCTGTATACGTCAGGTAGTCCGGCTAGAAAGGCCTATGAGAAATTACCTGGATAGACCCATTGTTTTAGCTGTACGCAACATGAGTTTAGTGACATTTTGAACTCCTGGTGCGTACAGCTAAAAAACAATGGATGTATGCGGCTAAACTTAGGTGTATTGACCCCCCTACTAATTGTTAGGGGGGTTTTGTTTCACTGTGGATGGCTGGACAGCTTTCTGGAGCCAGGAGCATAACGCTTATTGGTATCAAAACCGAGCGGGCGAATCGACTTGGAGCCACCCCGGCGCCTGATAGACTGGTGGCAGTGCATATACAGTATCAAACAAATCGTCAGCGCGTGTGAGACCCCCGAACTGTTTGCACCACCACAACGCATGTACCGAACATAGAAATACGCAAAATACAGCGTTTGAAAGCTCAGCGTCTGAGCTATAGAACGCATGTGAGAACATGACCATAGCTTCAAAAACAATGGAGCCACGGTCTGTACAAAATCACACGTACACAAAAACGATTTTGTTGCGGAAATTGAAATTGCATATGCCTACCAGTGTCTGCCCCGGTACTCTACCTATGAAAGTCTCATGCTCACAGTAGTAGTATAGGTAGGAAGTGGAGCCTAGGGGCTACTGTACATAGGATAAGTAGAGTGTTCTCAGAGCTTTGTGTGGGGATATATATGTCTAGAGGAGCTGGGGGGATGTTTGGGCCCCAGTGGTATAGAACATGGCTCTATGGGGCTCACAGGCTATGTAGAGGGACTATATGCAGAGCCTTGGAATGCTTAAGCTATTCTAAGCTGTTTGAAAGCTGGGCGGGGCTTGTTTGCTCTAGTTCTGGGTGGGCAAGATGTGCATACAGGCAGGTTTGGGGTCATATAATCGACTTTTTTGACTGATATAGCGAAAGCTGCAAGACAGAATGAGTCCGATAGTATAGAATGACCACTATCAAGTATATCCAGACATCTTCTAGAGAGCATTTATCTGCTTTATGGCCTGTAGCTTGCTAGTTTGAGCAAGATTTTTACCCCTCAAATTCCTTGGCAGTTAAACTTGAATGGCCTGACATAGCATGTTAAATTCTGCATGAATTTCACTGAGAAAGTAGACTTAGGATAGATAGCTTGTGCTGTAGAATATTCGTGAACTTAAATATGAAAATTTATTACATTTAAGGGGGATATACAACAAGGTGGTTTAAGGGGTAAAAATCTTGCTCAAACTAGCAAGCTACAGGCCATAAAGCAGATAAATGCTCTCTAGAAGATGTCTGGATATACTTGATAGTGGTCATTCTATACTATCGGACTCATTCTGTCTTGCAGCTTTCGCTATATCAGTCAAAAAAGTCGATTATATGACCCCAAACCTGCCTGTATGCACATCTTGCCCACCCAGAACTAGAGCAAACAAGCCCCGCCCAGCTTTCAAACAGCTTAGAATAGCTTAAGCATTCCAAGGCTCTGCATATAGTCCCTCTACATAGCCTGTGAGCCCCATAGAGCCATGTTCTATACCACTGGGGCCCAAACATCCCCCCAGCTCCTCTAGACATATATATCCCCACACAAAGCTCTGAGAACACTCTACTTATCCTATGTACAGTAGCCCCTAGGCTCCACTTCCTACCTATACTACTACTGTGAGCATGAGACTTTCATAGGTAGAGTACCGGGGCAGACACTGGTAGGCATATGCAATTTCAATTTCCGCAACAAAATCGTTTTTGTGTACGTGTGATTTTGTACAGACCGTGGCTCCATTGTTTTTGAAGCTATGGTCATGTTCTCACATGCGTTCTATAGCTCAGACGCTGAGCTTTCAAACGCTGTATTTTGCGTATTTCTATGTTCGGTACATGCGTTGTGGTGGTGCAAACAGTTCGGGGGTCTCACGTTGACGATTTTGTTGGATATTGTATGCGTGCCACTCAGCACACTGTGGACGGATTAATTAGATTCCAAAAGAAACAGTCTGAAAAGCGAAAAGCTTCCTCCCATCACTGCTCTCAACAGCCATCTCCATCCTAACCAAACTCCTTGCTGGCTTGCACCCACACTCTTTTTTGTCTTTTTTGTCCCCCTGTGCTTGTTATCTATTTTTTTTCCCGTGACCCCTTTGGGCGGAAACTTATGGCCCTCATTGACGAGCTTCTTTCTGCTACCAGGCAACGCCAACGAGAGCGAGAGGCTGGTGAAACTGCCGCCGCCCAGCAACAAGACATACCACCGAGCATAAGCGACCTCGATGGCAATTAATTCGGCCAATACAATGACATTGGGGAAGCCTTTCGCCCCCAGACTCCTCGGCGGTGTTACCGATCAGACGGCATTACCCCCGACCAGGGACGGACTAAGTATGCTCGCTTCACCATTGCGTGCGGCTACAACCGACTAGACGAAACTTATCGCTGGCAAGTACACGGTTTTGTCGTAGTGAGTTTGGGCTGGTATCTCTTTGCCAGCATGCTAACCAGGTGGCTCTGCAGTTGGATTCTTGCGAGCAAAATATTGCCATATATGCTCTCCTACGACGGAACCAAAGCGATTTTGCGCAATTCCAGTCAGAGGCATTACAGACATCTCCCAATCACAAGGTATGTCCCGAACACTCCCACCATTCAAAGTCAGCCCCACTGAGTAGCCTAGGCCACGAGCGGGCCGCTTATATCCTGTTTGTTTTTTGCTCCAACGCTCAAGTCATATGTCACCATGATTGATCATTTTATCCAGGTTCGACGTTTTTTGCTATTTTCAAACTTGAGTACCATTCACTTGTGAAAACTGGGATGATATTGTCTCGCATAGCCCAGACTTGGGTCTAGACGAGTCCATGCGTGAGAATCCAAAAGCCCGCAAGCAAATTCTCGATAGACATAATCGCTCGCTCACCACACTCCGCAACAAGGTCAAAGGCGCAGTAAGTTTACTCGTGACTTTGTTGCAGTTGGAATACCACTCACTTGCGCTGTGCAGCTTTCCGAAGCACACACTGGAAGTTAGTGCATTAACCGACCGCTGAGAAAAGCTGTGCACGAAGACTTATACTTAACGGATGATTATCGTGGCCGCTGGGCATGGATCGTAAGCCAATCGTGTATCCATGATCCTATATTATAACATGAGATAGGATTGGACATATAATCACGTAGTGGTCTTGTAAGTATTTTCGACTTTCCACCGAGGATTATCCAAACGGTGATAGACCTCACCGGTTAGCTTAGCTGCTGGCAGGTGTAGGGGCGATAGGTACGGTTAGAGACAGTAAGTACAACGAGTATATGTTGAGGATTACACCGAAACATTCGGACACTCAAAGCTGTGACTTAGCGAGTATGTGCAGTGGAAGCGGGGGTCTCTAAATTCATGTAGATATACAGTAGAATGAGAGCATTCTTTTATACACAAAAATCATTCGAGTCAGATAGCTTAGTCAGCATTCGGCATGTACGCGTCAGTACATGCGTAAGTCCTTCCTTTTTCAGACTCTTCAACAGTATAGCTCACAGATCAGGTCAATGGGGCTAGAGGGCAGCGCACAAGGAGAATAGGCACATCGGCATTAGGTGTTGCCGTAGTCTGATTGCAGCGAGTGCAATATGATATACATCACTCAGCCGGGCGCCGAGAACCATAAAGCATATTGTTCTTAGAGTGTATATGATGGTAGCCCGAGTAGTGCCTTTCAAAGGACAAACTCATGTCAAAAAATATCGTCTCACAGATCAGAAGAAGGCAGAACAACATACCCGGAGTGCTTTAACAAGATTAGCTGGTGTGAGCGCCCAGCTCCTTACGTCCAAACTCCCCCTCTCCCTCCGAGGAAACCTCACGCTGCACACAGCTGGGTAGAGAGACGTTAGCGCGCCGCGTCGAGTCACGTGATGGTATCTGGTCAGCCTTCACCAGACGGTAGTTGTATTGCCTTGTTTTCTCCCCAACCGTTGCTCCCTTCTGAGGTCTGTTGGCTTATCCGGTCAAACCCTCCCATTTAACTTGTGAGTTATGCCCAGAGCTCGGTCGATTCGTCACACTCACATTGTCTTTAGCAATACCTGTGTCCCGTAACCTTCCCAGCAACTAAGCCAGGTGATGAGGTGTGCCACGCATAGCGTTGGCGTCAGCACCCGCATCAGTGGTAGGTCTTCCAATCTCTTAGCAGTACGAGTTCACTACTAACTCGGACTGAGCAGGGAGTTTAACAATAGCTTACGGTAGCTTGTTTACAGAGGCATGCAAGCGTCGTAAATACAGTTACGTACATACTATTTATGATGACTGCAATCCGCTAACTTTTGCTGTCTAGACGTATGGCGAGATCCTCGATTTTCTGTAGTAGGTTCCAATTTTTGGAACAAAGTTGACGAACAGTTAGTCAAGGCCGAGGAAACCTTTCCAGAAATGGCGCCTCAGGCTCGTGCAACTTTCCGCCGCAAGTGAGTTATCTACTTACTAGAAGCGAAACGATATCGACTTGAATCACCCCAGCTTCTTTGCTGCAGCACTCACAAAGCATCGGACCACGTATCCGACCACAGAAGCTCCATAGGAGGTCGTTATTAGCGCACCATTCTGGCAAGCGTCATTGGAAGCACGAATTGCAAGATCATTCAGCTTTGCCTAACTTTACTAACATTCTTTTCGCAATTCTTTCTATTCTACATGATTTCTGGTAGTGTAGTCAGAACTTGTTCTTTGTGTATGCTATGGATTTTTTAATGTACTGTCCCGTGCAAGCGAGAGATCAGGAGCGTGCCAAAAGCGGTACTGGGATATAACAACCAGCCATTGACATTCAGAATATGTTTGAGATGGACCGATGCTTTGGACAACATATTAAGAATTGTCGTATCAACATCCATACCAAACACTCTGCAGTTGTGACCCCAAAACCTTCCTGACACCTTGCATTCGGCATCACCAAAAGGATCATACTGGCATCGACTTAAGACACCGCGATCTTATCCCATTAAGAAGATAGCCGATTATCACTATAACCACTCTACAAACGTTGCTCAGAGATGATGTTAACGCCCCCGGAAGGCCAGAGCTGATATTTCGCTGACGTTCGGACACGAGATCCACGCAGCTCGGGTGTTTCACCAACTCGGTTACCTTGACCTTACACAATCGTCTCCCTGAAGGTCCATGCAACACCATAGCGCAATCTACGCACGATAGGGTAACTCACCCTGTTGTGTACGCGATTCTCGGCATCTTAGACTGAGTTGATGCTGCACATACTCATCAAGTCTACTGAGCCTACGAAAAGTTAAGCGGATGATCTGAAAACTATTCGGAGACTAAACAAGTTTTTTTTCTAGAGTACTAATCCATCCATCTCGTCTTTAAGCCCCTCGCCTTCCCCCTCACTCTCTCTGTTCCTCTCAGACTCCTCAACTTTGATAACTTAACTTTTCAATGCTAATGGCTTCGCACTCGGGCGCGCTGGCTTGAGCTTGATACGCGCCCTGGTTTTCACACGCTTGGAGCAGAGGCAAGCAATATTGCGCCGAATCGGCCTCGGACTTGTTGGAGCGGCGGGATGACCGAAAAGGTGAGTACATACTGGCCATAAGCACTTAAGTCACTGACCGGGCTTCTTGCGGGCTAGTATATTACACCCATCGCTTCTCATTGCTGAAGGAGTGCGTATTGAATCAGTCGGGCATGGAGCGGTTGGGCCCGAGCTTGAGCTGGGAGCTTAGGCGGTAAAAGTTTTTGCTTTTTTTTTCTGCTGGAAACTGCTTTTTCGACGGTATCGTGGGCAGTAGAGGAGTGGAGCAGGTGAAGGTGAGTTGGGGATTTATAGTTCCGCGCCTACTGACTAACTCCTCAAGTTCCTGGCGCACAGACCCGTTCGAGCAGGCCGGGGACGAGCTCCACGTCCCAGCGTGCCATCCTGAGCCGAGCAGTCGTACCGGGCCATTCACAACGAGAGCTTTCGAACTACATTCGATATGTACAAATCAGGTAGCCTACGTAATATACAGAAGGATGAACGATGAGTAGATATCTGTAAATCGATGGACACAGCTAGCTGGGTCATGACCCGGAAAGGGATTGGCTGCCGGTGAAAGACATGGTCAGGCTTAGTTCGCCGACCCGCGCCAGTACCTGACCCGTGTTCGCGCCTGGCGCTTAAGCAAAACCTGACCTCAGCATGACCTGAGGCCGGCCTAAACCTTCGCTGCCGGGTCGCCTTTTGGCAGAAACGGGACGAAGTCCTCGGCCGAGGACAAGCAACACAATCAAGCGCTTGATCGCCAGGATGATCGGTCACGTGAGGCTCAAACCCGTGAGCCGAGCGCTGCAGGTTCAAAAGGCGAAGATATTTGCAATGAGCGGACATAAGCTATGTCGGCCCTTGACATCTTTGGGGAACCCAGGCTGTGAGATGCGCTCGAGCACCGAATAGAGCCTATGTGTAGAAGTTCGGCCGACGGTAGGCGAGGCGTTGTAACTCTGATGGAGCGAGAGCGTAAAAGTCGATTGAGGAAGGATATCCGAGCAAGGAAAAAATCCGACGGCTAGGACTCTGGTCATTATGATTTAGGTTAGCTTATTTCAACCGCATACGCATCACATAACTCACTTTGTTGGACGTGTTTGAGTCTGAAGCGGGAATAATCTCGCTTTGGCCCAGGAGGTCAAAGAGGCCGCCGGCTATTCCGTTCAGCGCCATCTGAGGAGACGGTGGTCTAGGCATCTTTTGACTTGTCGAGCGAGTAGAGGGTCGGGAAGTCGTTGCAAAGATTCGAGAGAGCCTTCAACGCGAAAGGTGGCCGTGCAAGGTTTAACGACTTTTGCATCGTTCGTAGCTTTTTTCGGCTGCCGGGATGGCGGGGGACGAAACCTGGCGACTGGCAGTGGAAACGCCTCGCCCTGCAATTTTGTACTCGGCTGACTAGCGGCACTTACTCTCCAAGCTAGCACGACGCCCGTCACACGTCAATGACATCTAGGACGAACGTACTATGCAAGTGAGATAGAAGTATTGTTGCAACGCCTAGCATATCGCTCCATCGCTTGTACAACAAGGTTCATAGACATCTCGGCCAACAAGGGAGTGATTCCTTGGTATTAGCACATATATTTACAATGCCGTTCGGTGCTGTCGGGCACACGCAAGGCGGCACGGCGTTGTCACGTTGCGGCTGTACACTTCGAGTTAGTGTTTGACGATCGCTCGATATAATGCGATAGCTTACCGGTCACGGCTGATACGGCTCTGTTTGGATCGTGGCCGGAAGTAGGATCGCTATGTAGCCCAGCTAGGGTCGTGCACGGTAAAACGTGACGAGGACGATTGTCGTGTGAGCGGGGCTACATAGACGTCCAAACGGGCTCGCGGTCCTTCCCAGTATCGCACGTGACCGTGGCCGACTTCGCCCCGAGAAAGTAATCTACGAATCTGAACGAGGGTCAATTAGTGGCAGGAAGGACCTATATAAGTCGGCGCTCGCCAACGTACCGTGCGTCGCTAGAGACTCGCCCGGTCAGGCACCGGCTCGTGCAGACCTTGCGGTCCTTCGCGGTAACACGCCCCGGAATGCAAGTTTGCGTCGCACCCTCCTCGGTCGGCATTGTTGTCCTCGCCGCTAGGCCATTGCTCCAGCGCTAGCCTAGCGGGTCGTTGGTCCAACGAGCTTGGCCAGCGAAGCGGGTTTGATAGCCGGTGGCGACCATGAAATGCCTCTCGGGTGGTGGTGGTGGTTGTTTCGAACATGACAAGCCATCACGTGCTTATATCAATCAGACAGAAGATTCAGGGTCTCGTCCTCCCTGACATGGCACGTGATGGTACTGCTCCTATTTGGGCTCGGAAGTTGGGGTTCATAGGGCTCAGAAAAAAACGGTAAGCGTGTTTCTAACCTAGAAAGCGCATTGTTAGAAACAGTAAGTTACAATCTCATGCGGTCCACACCCATTATCAGTCAGTCACGTGACAGATCACCATTCCAGCATGCGATCACCGAAGTGTCCTCTTCCCATTGGCGCTCTTGTGGAAGCTTGATGGGGATCAAGTCGCTCTGACGACTTGAGTGGTTGCTAGGGATCAAAGGACAGGCCGAAAGCAAGTTACAGTATGTGAAGGTTCGGAGCCTGTGGGAGAAGCTCCTCGTTCAGCCCTGCCTCGGAGTGCTAGACGCAGCCTTTACTACTAGTGATACATCACGCTCACTGCTCTCTGGTGTGAGATAGCTCTGTTGGATTGCTTGCGCACAATTGACATACTCTTGCGGTCCAGCTTCGGCCGCTTACTTGACTAAGCAAACTACGTAGACTCATAAGAAAGACTTGAAAGCTCACATCAGGAAAAGCGACGATACCTCATAGCACCTTGTAGGCCTTCTGCCAACCGGAGACCTTACAAGCTGGGAGTATGTATTCTATATATCATAGTCGTCGTACCAGTATTGTGCCGCATTGGAAGGACATATACGCATGCCAGCACAGGCTTTTCAAGTCGAAACAGGTCATCTTCAACCTTGTACAAGGTTCTAAAGTCATTGTTGTACCCTTACATTGTTACCGGTTATTCTTTAGCCTTGTACAAAGCTTGCATGCCAATTATGGATAATATAATCTGTTTATCTACTCGTAGTCGTATTGTAAGGGTTCCATATCCTCTTCGCTTTCATAGTCTCCAATGTCATTACCACTCAGGCCAGCTTCGTCGTCGTCGTCATCGTGTTCGTCGTCGTGTTCGTGTTCGTGTTCGTGTTCGTGTTCGTGTTCTTCCTCCATTTCGTCTCCGAATTGCATATCAGTTGTTGCCGAACCACGCAGGTGACCAATCGCGCCACCGTGGTCCCATATTAACTTATCGCGGTCAACAAATCTGTTGCTCATATGAGGTGAGTGACATATATAGAAATCAATGTATAATACAGGTAAAATTAAATATATGCGCGATGCGCAGTGTGCATAAGACGACGCGCAAAGGCGTGTGAGTGTGATGGGTAAACTGTATATATATATTCAGGAGTGAACAACCTAGGGAGCCTTTATGCTAGAAGGCTCCTTGGGAGACTGTATGCGAAGGTTTCACCTTGGCATATATGCTAGAACCTTTGGTGACACGATTGTTCTGGCATGTTCTACCTTATATTCATGTTGGTATATACATGCGCTGTCTACAACTCATACGACCCAAGAATTAGCGGATAATCACTCGCCGCATTGCAAACCAGTACTTCCAGTCGCCGTCGCCGGTCGTATTCTGTCCTTGCCTTTGCTAAATGCTGGTATCACGTGCACCGCTCGAACAACTTGTGCGGGATCTAAAAAATCAACTGGCGGTAGCGAGTCATTGTCAGAAGGATCGTGTTGATAGTACGAAAGGCGATCCAATCGTTGCGCATCCCATCCGCCATTCAACGTTAAGTCGCGAGCCATCCACCTTATCCATAGGAAATCGACTTTTTGGAACGGTTTTCCCGAGCAGGAGACCTCCGCATGGAAAACACCGAGCAAACGAGCATACAAGAACGGGTGGATATCATCGTTCTGAAATTGTGGGTTGCTGTCAACATGTATACAATCTGTGCAGCACCTGAGATCGTATGAGGTGTAGTTGACTCCGAGTATAGCGTGTTGGTACACGCGGTCGTATTGGATTTGAAAGCTCTGATGTAAAGCGGCGTGTTCAGATGTCTCAGGTTCTGTTAGATTGGAGGTAATACGAGGGAGGATATGATCTCGTAGGGTTGGTAAGAACATATATACGTGAGTCAATTAGCTGAATATCAAGGCCTTATCATGGGGACATACATGAGTTGCCGGATCATTTTGATTATGAGCAAGCCAAGTCGGAAGATAAATAAAATTTCGACGATTGGTGGCAATGCTATATGCCGACTGTGGGTTCGAAAAGAGATGGCCGGAGTTTGGAATATCATGGTGAGGTGGGTTTTTAGATGCCGACTGCGTGACGGCATCAAACTCTGACTTCATAATACTCAGCGCCGCTTGTGTTTGTGCAATGTTCGTCATCTGAATGATCGCATTCTTCTTACTCGAGCAAATCCAGAGTACCTTGACGCGGCGGTGTTGAAGCTCGTACTACCCAAAGACTATTAGTAAGGGCTTATGAGCCACAGAGCGAGCATACAATCTATGTAGAAAATGAATCTGTAGTGCCAAACTCCAAAGTCATGAAGTAGTAGTCCGGAATGCCATAGATATTGTATGTCTCGAGGGAGAAGCCTTCCCGTTGCTTTTTTGAGCGAGATTCTCCAGATTTCCCCGCCGGACGCTTTCGAGCCTCGGTCTCATTCCGAGTTTCGAGGTTGTTGTATTTGGCCGTATATCAAGCGAAAGCACGAAGTTCGTGGCAGAGTTTATGTGTGACTACTTTGAAAGTTGCCATTGTAGAGTCGGAGTGAGGCGTAGCTTCGCCAGAGAGTGCCAGTACGCCATGACAAAATGTAGCCGCGGAGTATTTTTGCTGATTTCAGCCGGTAGTAGGCCGTCAAAAACTGGAATACTACACTTAAAGATGAGGTTATATCAGCTATTGATAAGACCAACTAGCTGAGATGTAGGACATACTTGCAATAGGTCTTCGTAGTCACGGGCTGCCAATTGCTTTAGCTCTGACACATTATTGCTGAAGTTGTTGATAGTATCCAAGCCAAATGGTATAATGGCACGAAATCTGAGTTCAAAGGTTAGTGAGTAGATACTGTTCATGTTAGATCACTCACCGGTTGTTCAGCTCACGCTCTACCTGATTCCCAAGCGATTGAATACTGTACGCGTACGAATTCAACGTCGATCCTGGTCACAGGACTCACTGACTTGACGTTGAAAATTGATGTGTCCAGTGTCCGATCAAATGTCGACGCGAGAGACGAAATAAACCAAAAATAGATTAGCTATGCGAGCAATGTAGATACATCGCCGGGCCCAAAGACAATGAATACAGACCGAGATGATACTAATGCGCCATCCAATCGTGCCCTCGATAAGATGAAGTTATGCGAGTAGTACGGCCAGAACGCGTGACAGACAAAGCAGTTGGGGCGGGCGTATACACATACTGGTCCTCCGACTCGAACTCACAGTCAGGAACAAAGACACCGGTTAACGGCTCAGCCGCTTCAGAGGCCGAGTTTGCAGCCAACACAAATGCGGCGAGCTCATCAACCGTATGATTAAGGTCTTTTTCCGCGTCCACAAGTTCCCAGTCTGAACCTACCAAATGCGTTGTAGCCTGAGGTACGAACGCTCTAAATACACACCTTTAGTCAAAGTTTCTAATGCACTAAGTAGATCCAAGATAAGATTTGGAGCGAATGAGCGAGAGGTTTAATAGGTAAGCTAAAGGTGGTTCGAGTGAAGTTACAATTGCAGCACGCCTTTAATACCTCCCAGATTTGCGAATTAGCTGTGTGAACGTCGCAACAAACATGCCATAGGCACGCAGATATTATTTTTGTTTCGATGCACATGTATTTAGTCTACTTTTTTTGAGACTTTCTGTTCGATTGTACCTTTCTTCATTCGCATATACTCATCTTTTCGGCAACCGAGACCAATGCCAAGAGCCTGAGCTGAAAGTGCACATGGATCCTAGTTGATTCGGTGTGGTCTCCATGCCAGCGTAGCATGCGTTGATATTGGCATGTTCTCTCCCTTTGTCTGTAGCCGACATGATCATACGATTCGACGTTCATGTGGACTCGTCCCACAGCCACCTGGGCCCGACGCCGAAGGACCAAGCATACAAATGAAGACAACCTTCAGAAAGCGCCGAGCGCTATTACATCAACGACGTCGAATTCGTGCGCGTACAGTAATACGTACTGTGGTGGTCATAATTGTATTAACATGTAGTGCTACGCACAGGCCGTTAATGTTGATAAAAAGCTGGTCTGTCACGTCACAAATCTCTGCTCGTTGATAGGCCAAAATTTAGTGTCACGCATATACTCAAATTAAGAACAAGTGGTGATATTGAAAGAACGTAGATACATGAAGTCTATTGTTGTATCATCTATGGTCCGATCACTCTACTCCAAATACGAGCTTGAAACCTCCTCATCGCTAGCATAATCAACTTGTCAACATAAATGATATCTAGTCATGTATACTTCTACCTGTTAATAACTTTGGTTTTGTCACGTCACACAAAGGCTCTGGTTGATACAGACTCTGTCAACTTTTGTCACACGGCGCAAGCACCGCGTTAATACAATTATGACCACTACAGTACAATTATGACCACTACAGTATGCTATTGTGGCGGCTTTCTTGGATCAGTTTCCGCAGTTCCTTATCATTAGGCACGTAGATTTTGCCTTTGAACCTAAGCAAACCATCGTCCCATTTCCAGTCTTTGACCTTTTTGTTATCCCTAAGGGCTGTGATAACTTTTGACAAACAGGGGTCCTCCAATATTCCATCCTTGACCTGTTGATCTAGATTGTGATCAGGCGTTGTTGCTGCAATAAACAGATCTGGTGGCAGCGAAACAGAGTTTTCACCCCCCCTCCAGTGTAGTAGGGGGTCATGTGACCTGTGTCTGCCTTGTATTGTTCATAGCTATTGGATCCTCTCTGCTACCCACTGGCGTGTCCACCAGGATGGTGTTCTTCCTTGCAAGATAAGATGTCTGCTTGTTTATTTTGAGCGCCCGGACAATACAGAATTTGGAAGTTGAAGTCTGCTAAAAAGTTTGCCCATCTTGCCAGAAGACCACAAAGCTCCTTTGTAGTCTGGAAGTACCACAGGTTTTTGTGATCTGATAGGACCTGGATGAGAAGTTCTGTTCCTTCTAACAAGTGCAACCATTCCTTAAAGCATTTGATTACAGCCAAAAGTTCCTTATTATAAATGTTGTAGTTCCTCTCAGCTGGGGATGATAATTTAGATAAGAATGCAATAGGGTGCATTTTACCATCCTCAGCAATCTGAGAGAGAACCCCTCCTGTGGCATAGTCAACGCATCTGGCTCTAAGTAAAACTGTTTGGCCAGGTCAGGTTGTATTAGCAGAGGAGGTGATTTGGGGGCTTGTTGTAAGGACTTGTAAGCTTCCTGTGTGTCTTTAAAAAGTAGGTTAAACAGTGTGCAGGCTTCATCATGACTTGACATGCTTCTCATAATATTATCTTGAATTACTATCTTTTTTAGAAACACTTTCCTCTTATGGAACATTTGTCTTATGACCAAGCACTTACTTAATATCTTGTATCTTGTAATAATCACGTGTTCTAGAATGTTCCAGAAGTCTGACTGATCCTTCTGATTTCACATCTCATATCAAATTAGTTATGACTCGTTCTTTGTACACGTAGAAACAAGGCTGTGCATAATGTTGTATATAACTGAGGGCAAGTTCGAGGTGACAGACCAAGAACTTGACCTCCTTGTCAATAACAAGTTCTTTCTTATATCCTCTGGTCACTGGGCATCTTGTCCCGTACCCTTTATTAGTTTATCTTTTATATCATTAAGGCCTCTGACAGCAAGGACTATCACCACAATCTCAAGAAATTGCACTTCAAAGAAACAGTTCAAGATTACCTTACTGAGTTCCAACAACTATCAGCTTACTTGGGCTACAATGATATCACTTTGCGTGATCTATTCTACGACAAGTTATCAATGGAAGTCAAGTGAAGCATGTTAGCCCAAAGCTTTGATCCAGCCAGCACCAACACTTTCAATCAAATTGCTGAGCATGCTTTGCTCATTGACAAACATATTCAACAGTTTGCAAAGGTTGAGCAACCTGATGTCATGACCCATGACGCATGTATTCCATTTAATTATATTTATGCACAGACAAAATTCTCTAAGTCAAGTTTAATCAGATATATCCACTCAAATTACATAGTTACTGCTTAGTTAGACTTATGTACAGGTGAGCTCCAGGTTACGCATCGGTTTGGTCGCATGAATACTGTAGTGTTCCTAATTATAACCACGAGTAGCGTCACAGTCCCTCGTGGTTGTGGTTACGTTCGTCGGTTTGTGTGTCACATTTTGGTGGGCGTGGTTAGCGGCTGATCTACTTGTGGCGCCTTGCTTTATACGCCTGCCATAATGCTACCCTCCCCTCACGTGACTTACCCTTGGTGTCTCGCTCTGACCTGCTTTTTGCTTTTATACGCTTTTTCCCTGTACCCCCAGTGCAGAGTGTTGCCCAGTTTCTTCTCTTTTTGTGAATTAGCTGGGTCCACGCCTTGGCTCTACGTGAGACTGCTAGCGGTATATAAAACTTGGATTTCATCTGTCATGACTTGACACGCTCCCAAATATTATTTAGGGTTTTATTATAATTTTCGGATACACTTTCCTTTTATGGAACATTAGTCACGAGCTGACTTATCATCTTTGTAATCTTTATCATCAGGGTTCATTAGTCAAGGTCACCTGATCACAGAATGTTCCAGAAGTCTTTGTCATCTCATATTTCACATCTCATATCAAATACTTGTATGACTGGGTTTGCTTCTCCGTTTGTTCGCGTTGATACAAGGCTGTGTTCTCTGTTGTATATAACCGAGGGCAAGTTCAAGGTTACAGACCAAGAACTTGACCTCCTCGTCAATACAGTTCTCCTTACATCCTTTGGTCACTGAGGCATCTTGTCCTCATACCCTATACTTCATTGCCTATCATGTCTTAGAGGACTCTGACACATCATCATCATCTGACCTACTCGTCAGGAAAAACCTCCCCTTTCATTAAGATCTGGGGTTTCAATTTACTTGAATTTAGGGCATTTAGCGAATTTAGCTAAATTTAGCTAAATTGACCTAACTTCCATAAATCTGGTGCCAGAAGCCACCAGACATGCCCTAAGCCCTCCCAGCATACACTAGTAGGCCAAAAAAGTGT
>WSTH01000201.1:0-33504 GCA_019616345.1 Ceratobasidium sp. 395 | reverse complement strand
TTCATGCTTCGTAAGTTAGCATAAGATGACTTGCGAGGCATCCCCGAATCCAACACTCCGTGTTCGTACAACGGATACGCTGGTGGGGAGTCTCCATACTCAAACACATGCCGACTCGACGCTGAGGAGAAAGAAGGAACCTCGTCCGCCGCAACGTACCGCCTTATAGGGGCCTCATCCTGCCACTCGCTAGGCAAGTGTCGTCGGTCCCGCGTCGAACGCTGCTGCTTCCCATGGGTTCGGTCTCTGTCCCCCCGGTCGCGCGCCTTTCCCGTACCGCGCATACTCCTGTTCGGGTCCCAGACAGAGTCGTACGGCCAAAAGTCTCGTTCGTACCCGCTTTCGGGATCGTCTTCGGACGTGCGAGGTGGTCGAGGGAGCGGGTTTGCTAGGCGCGGGTCAATCTCTGGTGTGCTACCCCCGCGAGGCCGCGCAGTCGGGTCGGGAAAGCGTTGAGAAGGATTGGAGTGGCCCATTGGGAACGACCCGAACCCTTGACCATGTGGTAAGGTAGGAACACCAAAGCCGGCAATGTTCTCGACGCTTGGAAGTGGATAAGGCGTAAACGCCACGGTTCGCGGTACCTGGGAAGGATCGAGCGACGGGCCATGCTCTGAGAGCTCAGAGGTTGGGGAAGTCGCACTGGCGGCTGCTGGTGCGGACGACGCGGCGGGAACAGACGAAGTCGACTTTGCGGGCGAGGCACCAGGAGCTGGCGTCATATTCACAACCGTCGACGCAGATCCCAAATCGTGGCTCGCATTGGGCGACGCGGCCTTCCTGCCCATAGCTTTGCGCAGCACGCGCATCGCTGGTCCGTCACGCGACAGACCCGGTCTTGACAGCGCCTCGGCCGCAGTCTGAACCAATCCACGGCGGGGCGTTGTGGTGGGCGGGGATGCCTTGGACGATGAAGCGTCGGGAGATTTAGGTTGGACAGAATCGGCCAAGGTGTCAAACGTTTCCTGGGTCTTGATCTCTGTACCCGGCGGAGCAGTCCCCGCGCGCTCTGGCGACGTCCCTGCACGCTCCTGGCTGGCGTGCCTCTTTTTCTTTCTGCCAGACTTGTGTGGTTTCTCGCCAGGCGCCTTGGGCTCGGCTTCCTCAGCGTGTGGTTGCGGGGGAGTTCCGGCCGCGAGCCCAGATTCGGGAGGTTGATCGTCGTCCTTGTCTAGGTCCTTGGTCTTGTCCCTGTTTTTCTCCCGGTGTCTCTCCCGACCCCTCTCCTTGTGCCCCTTTGATCGAGGATGCTCGCCCGATCTGTCATGGTCGTCTCCTCTCGAATGATCAGCTTGGTCCCGGCCCTCATCCTCAGTCTGTTCAGCATCCACCTTCCTTCGAGATTTCTTCGCATGCCCCTTTTTCGACGCAGACCCAGTCGCAAAAGCCTCCGAGTCGTCAACAGCTGCGGCCACTGTTGCAGCTACGGCCGCAGCAGCAGCAGCCGCTTTGGGCGCCGAATGCGACATCTTCCTAGACCGTCGTCGCCCTAGCTTCACAGCCGCGCTATCCACCGCCTCTTCCTGCTTTGCGTCCGCCTTGGCCGTCCCGCTTCCACTAGCACCCTCCGTTTCTGCGGCTGCTTTTACACCCTTTTCGTGCTTCGCCCCCATCGCCTCCTTCTTTAGCCTCTTCGCCTCCTTGATCCTGTGCAGTTCGTCCTTGACCGCTTGCAGTTCCTCTGTGACGGACTGCAGATCCTGCTTGAGCGTGTCTCGCTCCGTGCGTAGATCCTCGCGCGTCGAGAGCTCGATTTTGGCGGCGGCGAGGGCTGTATCGGACTCGGCGAGGGACGCAGTAGCGTCTGCGAGAGAGGAAGATGTTGTGCGAAGGGAGTGTTCGCTGTTGGCGAGGGACTGTCTGAGGTCATCGCGCTCTTGTGCTAGGGATCGGATCTATGACGGAGTTAGTTGGGGAATATGCAAGTCCAGGAGATAAGCGTACTTTCCTATAAATATTTCTCAGTATTTTTACAGGATACCAAATGAAATGAACGCACTGTTGTTCCCGAGCCGTAACCTCTTCAAAAGCCTGAACCTTTTGAATAAGTCTCGCCTCGCTCGCCCTCGAATCAAGCAGCTTCTTCTCCAACAACTGACACGCATGGAAATTCTCCATATTCCCAATCGCCAGCTGCGTGAGCGCCGTCAAGACAGGAAACTATCTCAAACCAAACCCATGTAACCTCAGCCCCCAACGCTCAACCCAAAACACAAACTCACCCCAGGACCAGACCTCACTCTCTTCTGAGCAGCAACCCACTTCTGCCCCTCGTTCGCCGATTTCCTAATCTTCTCCTCATTCTTTTGAAAAACAGCGTTCGCCACTCCGACACCTAACTTCTCCGCCTCGCGCGCAAGGGCCTTATTCTCGTCGTCGTCGGCATCAAAGTCGCCGTTGATCGTCTCGCTCCCGTCCGAGCTCGCGACCTCGGTCGGCACAGCGCCCAAATCAACATGGAGCCGGCGCACACCCGATTGCTCGAATAGCGTACGACAAAACGCACAGCGGGCCGTGTTGGGGTCGTTGCTGTTCGCGTTGGCCGCGATCATGCTTTCGAGACATGATTTGCATGAGACATGGCCTGGTGGGGACGAGACAAACAAACGACAAGGATGACGTTGACGAAATGAGTTTCGTTGAATAGATGGAATAGCAGCTGTTGGGCTTACCGCACGGGATACAATGTGGCGGGTTATCGTATTCGTACTCTACGAAGCATACGTCACACGTCGAAGACGCAATGACTTTCAACATACTCGCTCCTCCCGATGATCAACGTCCCAATCCCACGCCAAAAACAAAAGAGCTCCAGAAAGTGTTGGGAGCTCGTACTGGTGGGAAGGGGGAAAAAATGTGTGAATAAATGTGTGATGTGTCGTGTGGTCGTCAATTTGAGCTCGTGTAGGGTGTGGTATAACAAAGGCGCCGTGAGGATGTCGTTGGTAAGTCGGGGTATTGTGTGTGTCCCAGAGCAAGAGCAAGGCAAAGGTAGCGTGGCGAAGGGTAGGTGCTTGCAAGCTACAAGGCGAATAGCGAAAAAACCGACCACGAGGTGTTGGTCAGGCCGCTGACTCGTGTGCTGTGCGCGTAATGTTTAGTGATCCACAAAAAGGTCGTTAAAGAGCGTCTAATCGAAAGCGGAGGAGGCGCTCGCTGGAGGCCAGTGGCCGGGAGGGAGCCCAGAGGGGGAGCAGATTGTTGTGCTTCGCGCTGGAGCACGTGCATGTGTTCTCAGGGTCGGGCCCGCCGCCAATCAAAATCAACGCCAAATAAATGTAATTAATCGCTTTACGCTACATGCATCTATCTAATTACTTTGCTCAGTCTTGACTCTAAAATCCCTGTAGCACTCCCTCGTTCTCATCCCCAGTCCCAATAACCGTCCCATCCAACTGCAAAACCTTGAACCCAATATGCCTCCTCTCCCGCTCCACAACAAACCCGCTCTCCTCATCCAAAACCCACTCATCATCCCCAACCTCCCGCCTCGCACAAACTAACCCCTCATTCGTAGCCTGGACCCACTCCACAACCGGCCTACTCACCCACCTCGACGGAGGCGTCTTTAACCTCCACGGCTGTCCACCTTCAAACCAGCCGAGATGTCCGCCTTTGGGGGTCACAGCCAACACGACCGTCTTGCTCTGTAAAACAGCTTCAACAGGCAACGTTCGCACGATCGGGTCGTCCGCGGCGTTTAACGCGAGCAAGGGGACTCGGACCCTATCGACGTGGATATCGCTTCGGGCCCATTCGTAGTAGGCGTCTGGAGTGGGGAAGGGAAAGGGGGGTGAATGCCCGCCGGCGATGATGGTTAGGTGCGCGTCGACTTGTTTGAGCGTGGGGGCGCGGAGGCTGAGGACGCGGGGGATGTGTGGGGTGAGTGGGGACGGAGGGAGCTTTGCTAGGGTTTTGAGGTGTCTGGAGAGCAGCTTGAGAAGGTTACCTCCCATGGCGCGGGAGTAGATGTTGCGATAGAAAAATGACCCTTCTAAGCTGTGATATTGTACGTCAATCACGAGAGTTCTGATAAGGTTTACGGAAGCTTACTTTTCGCTGTTGTCGACTAGGTTCCAAGGCTATAAATATAGACATAATTAGTTAGGCTAATCAGAAGATTGAAGGTTTACCCACACAACCCAGCGCGCACCCAGCATCTAACCGAGTGGCCTCCCCTTCCTCGCCAAGGTACCGTACCAAGACATTAGCACCCAACGAGAACCCAATGGCAGTAAGTCTAGCCAACGGGTACGTTTTCTGTATGTACGATAGAGCCGTTCTGATATCGTGTGTATGTCCCGCAGAATAAAACTGAGGCGAGGTCAAAGGGACGCCAGCGCCTGTGTACATCATGAGCCAAGTTTAGCCAGCGATGATACGTCATAGCTGTAATACTTACACCCGCGAAAGTTGACAACAACAGCACGGTACCCTAGTCCGCCTGTCGATGGCGAAGCGCAGACCCGTGATAAGATTGACCGGACATATGATTCGTGTGAACCTGTACAAACGAATGAGTCGGAAGCAAGACATGGACATGATGGGCGAGTACCTCCTGATAAGCCGTGCAACACGACGAGAATAGGTGTATCTGGGGGTAAATCCTTGTCCTCTTTACGAGGAGTAAAATCAAGGCCCCTGCAGGTTGGCTGTGAGGATAACAGGGAGGTGTTCAAAGGGTTTGATACGTACAGGGTACCACCGTCTGGCAATCCTAGTAGCGTTCTGTAGATCCCAATTAGCATTTTAAGAGCAAGAGTTTCTTGTAGCGGCACTCACCGCTCATAGATGACCTCGTCGACCCCAGTAAAGTTGCCAGCTACGCAGAACATAGTCTGTACGTGGCCGCTGCATTAACCAATTTATCCCTTCAGCGTCAACTAGATATCACTCGTAATTACACTTACCCAGGCAGCCACCAACTTGGCTTGTAATCACGCACCAGGCTCGGACAGTGCGTCTCCACCAACGACCGCACAGACAAGTTCCGTGTGCCCCCCTCCCCTCCATTCGCACTCGCAATAACACGCTTCACATGCTGAGAAACCTCAAAATACGCAGGAGACTCGGGCGAATAAAGCATAGTGTGCGTGCCGGTCGTATACCGCTTGCGCCGACGAGACATCATTGCGCCCATCTTATTTTGGCCAAGAGTATCTCAGACACTATTTGTCGAGTGTTGGTAAGGAGCGAGGGGCTATGGAAACGAGGCGAGCGCGACAAGGATGGAAATCGGTGGTGTCTGCCATGAGGGTTATACTTTTGAGCAGCTCGGCTTCGGCTCGTTCGCATAATCGAACGCAAATGGGCGTGATTCATCATGACTGACGTAACGCTCGGCTCGGGTGCAAAACGATCACCGGCCCGGAACATAGATGTGGCGCCAAGACGCAGCATACAAAACCGACAGAGGTTAGTTATGCCGCGCATATAACCCGAACCACTACGATGCGTGGCTCTCAATATAGCACGGCTCCAATCTGATAAGCAGAACGCATACAGGAAGGACAAGGCACGCAGCCGAGGTGAGCTGAAACTATGGTGATTTTAAGCCCAACCAAGCGACAACGCCCAGGCTACCGAAACCAACCACGTCAAATACCATCGGCACAGTACACTCTGAACACACTGACTCAAGCTTTTATAATACTCTTAGCTCAAAATGGTGTCATAACCACGGTAGCATCCGGCTTCTACTATACAGGAACTGAGTCCGTAATAACCTGGGGCCTTTTAATCGTACATATCAGATCTCTATTCGAGTTCTCACTCGGGCTTCTTGCTGACGACCAAGTACATCGGTGTGAATAGCTGATATTTTTATTGATTTAGTTGAAATCCTAGACGAATGTGCTGGACGATGCTCACCTTTTGTTGCCCACCACGGACCAACGACTGCGCAGCAACCTTCAACGCCTCACCCACATCATACGTTCCCTTTGGCACCCATCCAACCGTCTCCAACATTTTTACCACACTCTGCGTGACGAATTTGCCGCTCCACGACATACGCCAGACGGTCAAATAGTCCCAAGCAGTCTGAGCTTTCCAGATGTCGCCTTCGAGCGGGTAATACCAAGGAATTGCGTCGGGGCGTGCGGCTAGGTCTTCTTCGTGTTGGACGTCAAAGCCGACGGAGATGAGAGCTTCGCGAGCTTGCTTGATGGTCCGCATTTCGGGGATACCGTCGCCCACCTCTATCCCGTGGGCGATCTCTTTGTGGGCCGGGATTGAAGGGTCCCAGTCATCCGTCATGCACCATTCGTATACGCCGAACTAAGACAAACATAAGCATTTGTGCGGCTGCACAGAGCGTATACTGACTATTCCTCCAGGCTTTAAGACCTTGAAAACCTCTCCATACACTCCTTCCCAACTGGGTGCATGCACCGTCGCCTCTATCGCATATACTTAAGCAAATCAACAACATCAGCCCAACTTCAATTCATGTCCGAGGTTCAGTTTCAGCTCACCCGCATCAAACGACCCTTCTCCAAACTGCTCCGACAATGTCATAAAGTCACCCTTTACAAACTCTACACGAGACGACAACCCCGCTTTCTGAGTATACCTGTGTGCTCGACCGATTTGGAAGTCGTTATTATTGACACCGACAACCTTGACGTTGCTGAAAATCGATATCTCGCGAGCTGGACCGCCGACTCCGCAGCCTACGTCTAGTACTCGCATGCCTGGTCTCAGTTGCATGGCGGAGGCGAGGTAGTGTTCGTGACGAGCCAACTATTGCGCACACGTTGAGTGATGGTTTAAGAGTGATGAAATCTACTAACCGATTGTAAAAATGCTTCCCCTTTGTAGAACCGAGAAAAATGAAAGCTTTGGGCCCAGCCGTATTCATAGAGCTCTGTAGCGCCGTCGTAGTAGCCTAGTCGCAACTTCAGTAAAAATAATTAAGTATTAGTAGTTAGCACACACCATTGATGACATCTTTGTAGTTTTCAACCCGATTCGCCTTGTGCTCCTCGCCGTCGTGAGAGGCGTTTTTGTCCCAGAAAGCGTTATAGTTCGCGACTCGAGACTTGACTCGCCCATCCGGGAGGGTATCTGGACCCATAGTGATAGCTTTTGGTGCGTTGACCATTTTGTTGGTGACGAGAGAAGTGTGGTAAGAAGTGAAATAGTAGGGGAAATTTTGGTGAGCATTTTGTACTGCATATAGCAGGTATTTGTACTTTGCATCTCAAAAACACTGGTCTGGTGGGTATGGTGCGTGCAGTAACAACAATGGTCCGAGTTTGGCGCGTAGCGCGGTTCGCGCTTGGTCAGTGGTCGGATGATTTACGCGCGCGGAATTTCACCTGATGTGAGGCAGAACACTGAAACATTTGCTAATATTCTCACCGCGGCATATAAGTGGAGTTGTACAAGCTGGGACAATATGTTTATTTGCATATATAGTGCGCGCAGATGTCGAGCGGTAATTTTGTCTGTTTTGGACTTGGAGATATACAGCACCAATCATGTTTATGTGGCTCGCAGCCACGTGACTGATTCTGGACCCACTTCGAAGCTCGCCCCTTCGCGTCGCGAATCTTCAGACGCGTTTCTTTGTTTACATTCCATCGGGGCTTCGCCTGAAACAGCTACCCACTCCTCAATAATACAACAATAATGTCCTCAGACTATGGCGACGAAGATGACTTCATGAACGGCCTTCTTGCGGATATGGATGAATCCTTGCTGCGAACTCCTGTAAAACCTATCCCGTCCTCGGCGCCGCAAGAGCGAAAGCAGAAACCTATCGTGCGACCTAATTTCTCAAGTCAAGGGAGTAAAGGCAACTCTACGCGAACCAAATCCCGACCTTTGGCGGCACCTACTACTCGCTCCTTGAAACCAGGCGTTATATTTACCCCTCGTAAATCTGGTGATGAAGTGGCCCAAATTGCTCGACTCTCGGATATAGACGCCGCGCTTGTGGATGATATAGAAGAGACCTTTACGCCTCCGCCTGAAGAAGAAGTAAGACTTTATAACCTCGTCATGGTTCATCAGACTGACATTAGTGTCAAGCAACTACCCAAACGCGTCACCGCCAAAACACCCGCGCCACCAAACGCCGCTCCCCCTTACTCCCCCGAGCCTATAACTCGCTGCATAGTCAAGAAGTTCGAGACACAGGAAATTGGCTGGCGACACCAGATAGTACGTGATGCCGCCGGCTTGAGGACTTTTCTGATTTAAGGCTGCCTTGAACAGCGCGTCTTAGCAATAGACGAGACAAGTCAAGAAGTCCTGGAAATAATTTTGAAAGACGACTGGGTGACAACTCGACTCCGAAGTGGTATGTTCACGTTGCTATAATTCAATACTGTGTCTCACTCAGGCCATCTAGGTGATCTGGTCAACGTTCTCGGAGATTTCACAGATATCTACGAAAAACCGAAGCGCGCTAGCTCCTCGCAGAATCTTATTCCAACCTTGACCATTACCATATCCTCTCAACAGAACACTCTAGTACTTCATCCTGACCTTCTACTCCCAATCACGTCGATATCTAACGCATCCATCTGCCCTCGGAAACCCCTGCTTACTATGCTCGTCCCTACTCCTACGTTTCCACCTTCCCTCGCTCCACTTCCTTCTCTCTTCGGCGCCGAAGAAGAGCCGTCGACCCAGGCCGCGAAGCTCGACAAGTCACAAGAACCGCTCATCTGGGGTACTCTACTTCACGAAGTGGTCCAAGACTGCCTAGCTGCTGGAACTTGGACGAAAGCTGGTATCTCTGCTGCTACGATCCGAGTGCTCCGTAATCCTGCGTCTCTTGTTCAACTCTTCCGCGTTGATAAAACCTTAAAAGAGGCCGAGGACGAGCTACGGATGCGTGCTGGTGGTCTTGAGGGTTTTGCGCGAAAGTTCATTCGTGGCGCAGTGCCTCCAGAGGAGAAACCCGAGCAAGAAGAAGTCGAAATTACTGGCTTGCATACCGTCGAGGAGGAAATATGGAGTACGGCCTGGGGATTGCGGGGAAAGATCGACGCCATTATCGAGGCCGTCGCTGCGAACGAACCGCCAGAGCAAGCGAAGGGCATTAGCCGGAGTATCTCTGCTGGGTTTGCCTCTGAAACCTTACGAAACCCGCCGTCGAATGGGATCCCTAGAAGCAAATCGAGTGTTGAACCTCGTATGAAACCACTCAACCCACAGCTAGGACCTTCGGCTGTGAAGAAAGAGCGAATCAAAGGTGGACTGGCCGAGGCTATCAAGCGGGGACTGGTTCGGGAGCCCGAGCCTACTAGCACTACTTGGACAATGCCGTTCGAGATTAAGACTGGCCGAACCGTTGGAGGTATGGAGCATAGAGCTCAGACAATGCTTTATACGATTCTTGTTGCGGAACGTTATGGTAAGTGTGTTTGCTTATGCGCTCTTATCGACAACCGACATATATCCTATTAGGCGTACAGACCCCAACTGGCATATTGTATTACACACAAAAAGACGAGATCTTGCAGGTGCACCCTGCGCGGAACGAGCTTCGTGGATTGATACTTGGTCGAAACGAGCTTGCAGCTAGCATTATGCACCATCGAGCACTTGAGAAGTCTGAAACACAGCCAGCGGATATTGAAGGACCTCAGCTTTCTAGTAACAGTTTCCTCCCGCCACCAATTGACGAGGATCACCAGTGCACAAGATGCTACGCCCGAGATGCGTGCACGTTATATCGGGCGGTACGCTTCTATTCATTCAAGCTATCATTAATTGCGAGTCTTACCCTTTTGTAGGCCGTAGAGCATCTTCCACCTTCACCCGTGCCCAAACTCATGGATAAAACCTCACATCTTACGCCTGCACAAACCGAGTTTTTTGCTCGATGGGAAACGTTGATTGCCCTTGAGGAGCAGGATATGGTCCATTTTCGAAAAGAGCTCTGGACAATGGGAGCTGAGAAACGGGAGAAACACGGTCGGTGCTTCGCGAGAATGGTCCCCGGACCTTGCAAGAAACACGAAGGGAAATTCTTATATACCTTCACTCGAGCTCCTCCTGTCAAGGAGACTTCTGACCCGATCATTGACCTGACATTGGAGCCATCCACACCGAAGAAGACTCGCTCATCCTCTCCCATCATTGATCTAACAACTCCACCTGCACCTCGATACCGCGTTGGAAATGAACTAAAGTATTCATTTGGCTCTGCGGACTCCTTGCTTAACGGCCATATTATTAAAGGCGACGCAGTCACCATATCCATCGACCCCGGTTTGATTGCATTTGCTCGCGGCTACGTTACGGATATTACAACTGATCATCTAACTGTGATTTTCGACCAAGTACTTCCTCTTGAAGGGGTCGCGGTGCGTAGGCACTCGACAGGGACGGATGGGCCAGCCGTCTTCCGGATTGACCAGGATGACTACTCAGGAGGCATGGCCAGACTCCGTTCAAATCTCGCTGCTTTGTTCTACAAGCCCGGAGACGAGCGTCGGTTGCGTCTTGTGGTCGACCTCGCTATTCCTAGGTTCCGGAGCGTTGAAGAAGACGAACCCATACCAACGTCTCGAGAAACGGTTCTTAACCCCAATCAGCTAGCGGCCCTAAAACTCGTGCTACGAGCTCAGGACTATGCTTTAGTTTTGGGCATGCCTGGCACAGGAAAAACCACAATGGTGGCGGAACTTATAAAGGAGTTAGTAAGGCGAGGCAAGTCGATTTTGCTAACAAGTTACACCAATTCGGCCGTGGACACCATCCTCTTAAAGTTGCTGGATGTAGAATTTGATGTGCTGAGACTAGGGAACGTCGATAAAGTATGTACTGTTGGATGGACTGTTCAATCGATTTGACTTATATGCGGTTGTTTCAGGTACACATGGAGGCACGAAAGTTTTCGCTATCCTCCAAGGACCCGCCGAAAACTCTGGAGGCTCTAGAGCGATTACTTCTACGACCGCCTGTGGTAGCCACAACTTGCCTTTCTATTGAACAGTACGTTGTTCGCCTTGCCTCTCAGCGCCTCGCTCATTCAATTCGTATAACGTAGTCCGCTTTTTGCGCGCCGAACTTTTGATTATTGCATTGTTGACGAGGCCTCGCAAATCACTCTTCCAACATGTGTAGGGCCCCTACGGTATGCCGAAAAGTTTGTTCTGGTGGGTGATCATTTCCAGTTACCTCCACTAGTAAGCCTGCATTCCTCTTCTATCCATCTACAAATCTGACATTTTGGATACCAGGTAAGGAGCAAAGAGGCCCGTAAAGGTGGAATGGACGTTTCATTGTTTCGCAGGCTTTCAGACGCACACCCTGAAGCAGTTGTCGACTTAGCCCTCCAATATCGCATGAACGAAGAAATCATGACGTTATCGAATCATTTAATCTACGGCGACAGGCTGCGTTGCGGAAATGAACAAGTCGCGACTCAATCGCTCGCTATATACAAGGAACCACTTGGCCAACCTTGGCATATAACCTGCGGCAGCGGACCAAACACTAAATGCTGGCTAGATGAACTAGTTGACCCAAGGTACAATCCTAACCCAGCTCCGACGTTGCCTCATTCTAACGCTTTCTTGAAGTTGCAAAGTGCGGTTTGTCGACACTGACAGATTACCCGCGCGAAATACAGTAGTCGGATCCCTCGTGCAAAACGAAATTGAGGCCGAGCTAGTCGTTCAAGTAAGACAGCTATATTTTTGCCTATTCAAGGAGCACTGACATAAACACAGGTGGTCGAAGCTCTAATACGATGTGGAGTGAACACTTCACAAATCGGTATAATATCCGTATACAGGCAACAAATCAAACTATTATCCCATATGCTACAAGAGCATCAAGGCGTCGAGATCCTTACAGCAGACCGTAGCCAAGGGAGGGACAAAGATTGCGTAATAATTTCTATGGTCCGTTCCAACGAAGATGGAAACGTAAGCTTTAATACCTCTCTCCTCATTCGTGTTCTTACGATGCTCTGACTTGTAGATAGGTGACTTGCTGAAAGATTGGCGTCGCCTCAACGTGTCGTTCACTCGCGCACGTTCCAAACTCGTGATTTTTGGTTCACGCAGCACTCTGAAATGCGACCAACTTCTTGAACAGTTCTTCGAGCTAATTGACGAACACGGGTGGTACTCGGAACTCCCCAAAGACGCTTATCTCATGCACGACTTCTCCAAGGCTCATAATAAACGAACTTTATCGGGCCTTGAACCTTCGCGCGATCTATACGAAGCCGAAACCGAACACCCGCCTGTGAAACGCGCTCGAGTTATGGAAGGCATTCTAAAAGGGCGCCCGCTTCTACAGGATGTTATTGAGATTGATGACTAAATTATTCATTACTTGTTTTTGTGCTGTCTTGTTGCGTAACACATGTTCTAGTTGTCTTAATATCAGTTCTACCACACCTACAAGTTGTGAATAGATAAAGAAATCCTCAAAGGGGTGAGTTAGGCCAATAGGTTTCGTTGGGCCGTAGTCTGCAGCTGCATAGCCCAAAATAGTGAATAACTTGGTTCAAACTGCAACGCGCATACACTTACGAAATCCCTCAACTCATAGATATTAGGGCGATCTTCTGGCGCATAGCTCCAACATCGCTCAAGCATGTCCCATAGTTCGTCTGCTTGTTTGCTGTTGCTCGGTAGATATTCCGTCGGACGCGTTGGAAGTTCTCGTTTCACGACGACCGCATGGATGATTACTCGATCCGCCCGATCCTTGTGCGGCACCTCTCCCGTGATAGCTTCCTGAAATAGATCAGTCTACATAGAATACTTTCTTGAGAGAGGGTGCTCACAAGTATTGTCTAAACGAGAACCCCGCGGTCACTCCAACTGCTCGTGAAAGTAGTGCACAAACTTACCATCGCAAATGCATAAACATCCGTTTCGAAGCTCGAAAGTCCATCCTCTAAGAACAATTCAGGCGCCTAGCGTCCAATATTAACATGCATCTGTGAGTTTTGAACCACTACATACCGCCCATCGAACCGAATAGTTCAGGCTATCTGTAACTGTAAAATAGACGGGAAAATCCCGCTTCATACTCGCGCATCCAAAATCGGTGAGCTTGGCGACTCCAGTGTCAGAAACTACAACGTTGTCCTATTGTTCTATATCAGCTCAGTTATTATGAGCCTTACGAAACTACCTACACCTTTCACATCACCGTGGGCCTGGTTCACATGTTATTGATTGCGACTGCATGTGAGAAAGATCCGCTTACTATACCCTGTTCATGCATATACGCTAATCCCTCAGCTACTTGGACGCACTACACACTGGAGTCAGTTGAAGATCACAAACTAGATCAAGCAGATAGTTACGTACTAGGCCGTAGCAGTCTACTGTAGGATGCGCACGGATGTAGGATAACAAACTCCCATATGTCATCCAAGGAGAAACCATGGCGAGCCGATCGTGGAAGACGGTGAGTCCCAGCAGCTCCAATATATTGGGGTGTGAGGACATGGACCAAGTGTACAGTTCGTGAGCGGTGTGCTTTGAATGGAAAATCATGGTAAATGCTGGTGACCACAGGGCACAGCTGTCCTTGCGTACCTTCAGCACTTTATCAGGCTGAGCATCTGAGTTGGATAATGTGCGTAGACACTTTACGACGACGTAAGCCCCATTGTACAATTTTCCCCAGTAGACGTCGCTCGATCTGCCTGAACGCTTTGATCCTTCGTCAATTGCCGCGATTTGACGTGAAATATCCGGGCAACCATGAGCTACTAGGCGCTCGACAACTCCAGACAACGGCTGAGGCAAGCAACAGATTCATTACCAGTTCGGAGTATGGTCAGCGGAAATGGACGTACTGTAGTATGCTCAATCAAAGTGCCTGTATCATTGTTATCCTATCATTCGGCAAGCAGCTAAGCTTAAACAAGCACAAAGAAACAAAAGGTAACTAGGGCTCACAGGTAATTCAACAAGTTGCTGCCCCTCCCTTTGAAGAACACGCATCTAGGAGCATTTAGTCAACTTTTGTATGATGAATGACCACTGTACACCCACAATGTCTCGCACTGCGCTTGCCGTAGGGCGTGCCGTAGGGTCGTATGCCCAACAACTTTGAAGTAGCGACCAAAGTATATTGTCATATCCACTTTTAATCGATTTAAATGTATCTGGACGAGAAGGTGTTTGCATTTGTTCGGCCACAGCGTAAGTAACACGGAGGTCCGACAGGCCGGCAAACGGGCGTTGGTCGGTCATCGCTTCCTAGATAACAATTAGCCTCTGCGTGCTACTACTAAGTGGGACAACAGCCCTACCAGTACTGTCTATAAATCCAACAAATTCAATCAGTCCATTCGTTACATTATTGCATATCATTTCATACTAGTGCAAGGGACCAGACATCTGATTTGGTAGTGGGCCACGAAGGTACCCATGGGCGCGTGCTGTCGACAAACTTCTCTGCGAGCTACAGTACGCATATATCAACGTGGGCTGTTGTAAAATCATTGAATCCAGCTTACCTGTGTCCGGGACGCAAACCGAGTCTCACTAGGCCACGACCGCTCATCTTCAAACATCCTCTCGGGAGCCTGAAAATACCGCGTTAACACAACTGATCACATAGATACTAATATTACGATTACCGCCCATCGAGGAGCAAATTGGAAAAATCGATGACGTTCAGGGGTGTCCCGCTGCAAAACCGAGCTGCCAAAGCCGGTGATTTTCGCCACGCCGCCGTCAGATATTAAGACGTTGCGCTACACAAATGTAGGTAACGGAGGATAGCCCGTGGTGGTTGAAAACTCTACCGCTCTAAGGTCTCCGTGAACCTGTGTGTTACCAAAGCTAAGTGAGCACAGCCAGCTAAATTTATAAGTTCTCAAGACCGACACGTACTATTCCCATGCTATGTAGGTAGACAACACCTTCAGCGATCTCAACACACTAAGTATGGTCAGACCTAGCCCGTCAGTATGTTGGTGTTTTCGCAACCATACATACATACCAATTGACAACGGTCTGCATCTGGGTGCAGCGCGAGATATGAGTTTAGGTTACTGTTCTGCATCCAAGGATACACTAAGCCAATATTTTCGTTGTCTTGGTTCACAAAGCCCAAAAAACGGAGCACGTTCGGGTGTTGAACGGGTGCAATTGCCCGAACTTCATTAACAAAGTCCTGAATAAATCTCTCTGGGTGAGCAGCTCCAATGGCCTCGGATAACTCACGTCCCAATCTTCACTTAAAGTCACTTTAATGCTAATTAAGTCGTCCTTGCCTTGAAGCCTGCCGAGGTATATGTTGTAAAATCCTCCCACAACCACCGGTTCGCCAGGTTCCTCGGGCCACACGACCAGTTTGGATATGTCTGGACATCCGTAATGTGCCAACTGGTTAGTCCTAGACTCAAGTGGTTGTGGCTGTCGCGATATGGCAGTCGTAGAGACATTGGTTCAAATATGCCGAGGTGATTGTTGTGGAAGATTGGACTCACGTTCTGATATTAAATAAGTGTTATATCAACCGTTAATGTATACTAAATTTAACGGGTTGAGCCAAGAGCACAAACCATTATCCTCTTGTTATGGTAGTTGTGGTAGATCAACGATGAGAGGCGCCATGACGATCAGGTGATATAACTGTCCGACAAGCAGTGCCAAATAGAGCCATCGAGCGATCCGTCAACCATGACTTCACGACGACATGCTCTGTGATCTTCCTGTTGAACTGCTTAGCCTTATATTTAGCCTCCTAGACCTCTTGTCTTTAAAACATACTGCTGAAACATGCCGGCTTATTCGAGCTGTTTGCTCAGACAATGTTTTGAACCCGTGGCACTACCCCGTCCGACGTGCAATTCACGGGATATTTGCCGGCGACCGAGCGCAGGATGAGAACCGAGAACTAGAGAGTGTGACGGAATCCGAAGCCTCCGAATACCCCTTAAACCTAGCTACCACATCTTTTGAATCGCGGGAACTTGCAATACTCTCCTCTCTGGGAGAATACTCTGCTGTCCCACGAGCTACTCTCGTTGACGTTCTGGTGTTTGCGCCACCTCGTTTCTTGCTATACTGTGCAGCACACTCGAATCTTCCACGTAAACTCTGGGAGGAAGCATTTCGTCGGAGATTTCTGCCTAGCTGGGCACAAATCCTAGAACGGCGAAAATGGTCTTGGCGAGAGGGCTATTTTCGGTGAGTGCGACATAGATCCATATTCGAATCTTAGTATGCATATATTTATCAACCATACTCCAGAACGCTCGAAAATATACACCATAAACTAACATCAAACTGCACGAGTACTGAAAGCTGGATAGGCTATGTCGTCATCATGAGGTCCGGGATTGCGGCGACATGTACTGCCTATGCTCGAACGTTTAGCGCTGCAGTTATCATCGGCGACTTGAAGTGAGAACACGTCCACCGTACCACTGGTAGAACCTGACGATGGATAGGCGGCAGGCCAACCTCCTTGACTACGAGACACAAGCTCGGGTTATTGTCCAACTCGCCGATGTTCGTGTAGTGATGCTCGGTGTACTTCGCAAACCGCCGTACTTTGCCGTCAATACGCATGCACGAGAGCTACTTCACCCACGCGGCGTGGAGAAATGGAGCGAGCCAACTCGCTCTAATGCTCGCAGCCCTCCGCCACTGGAACCAACACAAACCCTGGCTTCGCCTTCACTCCCCTCGCCTGCCTCGCCAGTAACACTTCCCGATTCTGTAGCTCCATCACCCAACACTCGCAGACGCTACCCTCTCAGGGCTTCGCGCACGAGATCGCCATCACAGGAACGTCGGAGGGGGGATAACAACAACCTTCGACTTTCTCGCACTTTAACTCACGAATCAACAGCTTCAACAGCCGAATCTACCTCAAGTGCCAGTCGAGGGATTATAGGCCGGTTAAGGCGATGGACGTCGGGCTCAAACGATGTTGTCGAACGCAGGTCACAACCTAGCCCGGGCCCTTCTTCTCCCCCACCTGTTGCGGACAATGAAGTAGTTGGTTCCCTAAGCCCTAGTTGGGTGACCTCCGCTGTGACTCCAAACACGTCCATGCCTCACAATTCGACGCCAAATCCTGCTGTCCCACCAGCAGCCCCTCTCCCTCACCCCCCATTGCCGAGGTTACAACATCCTGAACCAAGCGGCGACCATGCTCAATATCCTAACTATACCCCAGGTGGCGGAGATGCTCGGTGGCAGATTGAAGGTGGGCTGGAAGAAGGGGGGCTGACTTGGGTTGGCCCACTCCTGTAAGTATTTCCACGCTTGAACCGCCTCTTGCTTTATGCTCATCACGGGGCTGTTCTGAAGGATCCTAGCTCAATTGGTACCTCATGGCATGGTCAACGCATCCACCGTTGAGAACGCAGGGGATGTATTTTCGCAGGGGCACTTTGTGCCCTTCCGCTGGGACGACTTAGTTGCTATTGCGCCTTGGATGGAGGAGAGGCTAACTCGACGGGACAATGGTTTAACGGACTGAATGGGTTTATTAACTGGATTGTTGTGTCAACTTACCCCTACTCCGCCCATTAAACGTGCAAAAGAACGACACATAACTAGAATATAGTCTTAATACTTAGGTATGATTATCGTTGAAATGTTATTATGAAAGCACTATTTCGGACTTTGGTAAAAGAATAATGAGCCGTATTGGTGTCATCGTAAAGGAAGTTCCAATGATCGCCGGCAGCACAGCCCCCGATCGAGCCTATTTAGATGTTTCTTGGTGAGAGCCACCACTAGGCCCAGCCACTCAACAACCATTCTTCTTGATATCACAGGCAGCTATGCTTGGGATGCATTATCTAACAAGACGCTCCAGCTCTTTCAGAAGTAAGCAGCTTTTCTCACACCAGAAACTTCTACTTATTAGCCGATTGACGTATAGCACACACCTAGGTCTTTGCTCTCAACTTCATGTCCGGCGTAGAAACTCGAGCCTTAGTTCTCAATACCCTATCGATCCATCTCCTCTCCCTGGGTCAGCGCCAGAGCATTCTTTTCAGCTCATACTTCAGACACCATACCCACCACGAACATGGCCCCCGAAGCTTCAACAGGCTTCGCCGCTTCTAAGCGAAGTTTCGGCCTTGCTCAAGCAGCACGGAGGACTCGTAAATTTTGCGTGGACACCTTCCGAGCGTGAGCTTTGATTGCCCTGTCAGTGCCCCGATAGTATCTTATTGTTTTTTCTTTGCAAAGCGGACAGTCGAGTGGACAACACCCCAACTGAGGTCTGGCAGCAAACTGACAGACCCGAGTCCTATCGGGGAACACTTTATTCGCTCAACAAACCACCCTATACGATTCCGGTTGTCTCCAAAAGCAGCTTACCAGAACTTTCTTCTATCATCCCGCGTGCATCACAGTTTTTCGGAACGCTTGGTGCTGCAGGTGGCCATCTCCAGAAGCCAATCGATCTTTACGTATGTACCCACGGTGCACGCGACTGCCGATGCGGAGATATTGGCGGAGAGATCGTCCAGGTCCTGCGCGACAACTGTGCTGGTAGATCCGATGTGCGGATCTTTGAGATTGGCCATGTAGGCGGGCACAAGTGCGTAAAGCTAATCGCCCCTGTTGCCTCGAATAAACTAACCGCATGCGTGTGGCCGCTAGATGGGCAGGGAATATTATCGTGCTCCCCCTCGGTGACTGGTATGGCAATTTACGTCCGAAGGATATTCCGAAATTTCTGGATCACATAACGAGTCAGGATAATCAAGAGCCCCTCTGGACCCACTGGAGAGGGCGAATGGGTCTCTCACAAGATATGCAGATTGCGTTGCACCGCGCAGCAACTAACCCTGACGAGACCAACTCCGAGTCCTCCACTTTGTCGCTTTCGCCGCCTCGAGACCGAGCACCTGATCGACCCGCGCACCCAGTAAAGTTTATCTCCTGGGACGGGAAGGAGATCAGCGTGCAGGCGAGAGAAGGCCAGAACTTGATGCAAGTCGCAAAAGGCGCGAACCTCGAAGGCGTGGAGGGGGTATGTGGGGGAAACCTCGAGGTAAGCCACCTTAGCGTAGATCCTCGTCTCTTGGAGTCTAATCCCTAGCGCTACCATCTCTAGTGTGCGACCTGCCACATGTACATCCCTTCAGGCGCTCCGTTACCTCGGATGTCCGATGCTGAAGATGATATGCTTGCCTATGCGATCAAACGGAAGGAAGGGGAGAGTAGATTAGGATGTCAGATAGACGTAACGCCCCAACTGGCTGCTTGGGTGGCTAGTGGTGGACGGATTACATTGCCTAGATTTTAAGTATGAACAAATACATCTCGATTGGTTTATCGGATGTACAGGATATTCGTCGAAGTTGATAACAGGCACTTGTGGTCGCGGTGCTCAGTGGAAATAATATGAATTTCTGAGCGTGAATAACAGTGTTGTTCTACCATTTGCGTCCTATCTTATCATAAGTAGTTAGTATGTGGCCCCACAAGGCTATTCTAAACTTACTGCAGCTTGCACGCACTCCTTGAATTGAGAGAATTCTGCGGCACACATATCCTTCCTCGCATCTTGGTAACCGGCCAATATACATTGCCCGTAAGCTTTTGCCTGGTTCCAAATGAGCGACCAAAACGCAAAAAACTGCCTGCCGACTTACTTGCGCAGAACATGATGTGCTTGCTTTTGCAAGCTTTAGGAGGGGTCTAGAGTCTCTTCCCCCCTGACCGAGCGCCACAAAGACTGGTATGGTTGGCCGCATGCAAGCAAGTCGAATTGCGAGTGGTGCGATTACGTTACCCTTACAAGCACGGAGCCCAAGGTCCTGTACAGCGCCACGTGAGCCCATTAAACTAACTTAGAAATCAATACAGCTGCCTCCAAACCGCCTCGCATATTCCTGTTATTCAGCTGAACTCGGTTTTTCCCCGAGAGGACTCAAATGAGGGTTTATTAGTGAGTAGACAAGTAAGTTATACTACGATATAGCTAGAGACCAACGCAATCTAATAACCAACTCCCATTCCCCGGAACATATTGACGGTAAGCCTCATCTTCATATCGTGAAGCTCACTACAGACCGATGAACCAGCCCTAGTGTTAAGCTATTAGTACTGCATTCTGCAATACCGTGTTATGGTTGACTTACTTGGTCACGGCAGGCTTGATTATGGAGTACGGGAAACCATATAACCATTTCTGGATTGCTACATCTAACCTCATCCAGGTCGCGTACCACTTCTTGAAGTTTGCTTCGGTGGCAACCTTATGACTTGCATTACTCATCATCTGTTACATAGCCGGGACGTCAACAGGCAGAAAAAGAGTAACGTAAAAATGTATACTGTTATTATATCAGCCACGCACTCGATTATTTGAGTCTGCTGTTCGGGCGAGAGGTTTGACATTGCGGTTGCTGGGATCCTATCTTTGCTCAGTATGGCGGCCATTTGCTGGACTTGGCCTTGGGGACTCTCGCCAGTCGTAGTCAAGCTACCTACCGCCCTTGCGTTAATAGGCTAGAAGAAACAGCTAGGAAGTAACACTCACCGAGAGCTTTCGCCACAGGCTTCATATCCATAAGCATCTTTTGGAATGAAAGAACCGGATTGTCTTCAACAGCGCGGGCGCGAAGCGAAATATTGTGGTGTGTTGGTCGAGCGACAGACAACAGAGCGAACGAAGCTATCAAGGCGAAAGCAGAAAAAAGACGGTGGAAAGCCAGCATTGTGGCTAATGAATGTGGGTAGGAAAGAGCGGTTGGAAGGTCGAAGGCAGAGGTTGGAACTGTTTAGTTGTTTATATAGCCCGTTAAGGTACCCGAGACCCTAGGCTTGGCTGTCCTTTTTGGTGCCAAGAATAACTCTGTCAAACTGTCAAAATCCATTGCCCGATGAAACAGCCTCTTTTCACGTAATTTGTTTACGGCTTGCAATTCAATTATGTTCACCTGATACGATTAAACAGATATATGCGCCCGAGTTCCAAGAACTAAACTCCTAGGCTATCCTCTTGAAATAGCTTGGCAGCATCTTGGTCACCAAGCTCCTGCAAAATCTCGAGGTCGAACGATTGTCGCTGCCGCAGGAACAATATTACGCGGCCTCCCGCCATTAGGAAGGCATTTCTAGGGCAAGATTAAGAGATTGGCCAGAGTTCTACTATCGTGTATGCTCACCTTATTAGCCTAATTTCCGCTCGGAGAACTGGTGCAAGGCTCTCAGGGGCATGCCGTAGCGAATAAAGCAGTGCTCTCGCTGCGGCGGTCCAACACAGCTAATAAATGCGTGTCGTCATTACCCGCACGATCAATCAAAGGCTCAAACTTACACATGCCGTTCTATCAAGACGGGCACAGTCCCACGGAGCAGCCATTAGGGCAGTAACATAGCGTATAATGGCCCTCGCAGATCCAAGAGCTTTGTTCGCAGACTCACAACTCGGGTCGCTCCAGTCGGCAAGACTTGTGTGTGAGGTAACCGCCGCCCTGAACAAATTGTTCAGGTTGCGCGGAAATGAGGTTGGGACAGTATCTTACATATGAGGTGCCATGTGTGCCATAAACAAGTTCGAGATCGCTGATGACGACGATTGTTCGCTAGGGCTGAACCGATTTTTGACTATCGATGACCTGTGTGGTAAGAGTATTTTAGTTTCGGTTCGGAAATTTGAAGTAGACCAACTACTTCACAGAGGAAACCATCGTATCTATAGCTTGCATTTCGTGCGAAGCACGGACCTCCTCAATCGTATCGTATTTTTGGAGATGTCTGTGCTGGAGAACATGAATCTGTGCGTGGAGTCCGTCAGCCGCTTCTAACTCGAACCGAAGTATGGTGTAGTACTCTTGAGAGCAAAATTGCACCTATGACATTGATCATTATCGCGCCATGATCTTAAGCAAGCCTTGTGAGCGTACATTTGACGTATATTCCAAAATCATCGAGGTTATTGCTATGGGCGGTGAATAAATCAGGCGAAAAGATGTTTTGTCGTTCACACCCATCGTCAACCTAAAATTAGCCATGATGTAAAGGTTGAACTCGTTAACTTATTTCGGCGTACATCACGTGCGATCTTACCCCAGCCTCGAATGCTTCGAGCGTTCCAGGTAGTGTTTGATTGATGTCTTCGTCGCTGACATCAAACGCTGTAGAGACACAAAGCGATTGAGCGGAACCTATGTATATACAAGAAATGGATACCTACGCCAGGATGAAACAAACAGGTGATACCGTTGAAGTACATAAGCACACCAGAATACGTTTCTTCGAAGTTCGACATCGGTGTATGACCGAGGCTGGTCAATTAGGAGCTTCTTGCGCAGGCGCTCAGGGAGCGAATTGTGTCTGTTGTCCGAGAAATTCAAACCCATTGCATTACACAAGCGAATTGCCATGCTGGCCATTGCCCAGACGTCAAACCAGCGCCCGCATCTAGATATACAATACGAGTAAGTATATCAACCAATAACTGAAGTGCACGAACGAAAATGACCACCAGGCATTGATTATACAAGCTAAAAAGATAGGTTTGGCGTTTAATATTTTAGCAGGTGTAGCTAGGGGAGGTTTACCTTGTGTAGCCTCCATGAGGTTTGCACCCTCTCTTGCGGCTGTCATACTTTGGACTTTCGCCAGTAGAAAGTGTTCTTCGTCGAAGGCTAGCAATCGACCATCGGTTAAACGGGTTTTCTCCTGAAAGATGTCCTCTGACGGGCGCATGCGTAGGTCGGGCATTGGGGCAACCGAAACATAAGGGGAGTGAAGTGCAGCAGCAGCGCAGATGGCATGAAGGAGCCCGATAAAGGGAAAGCGAGCGGAAGATGGCGGTTCGAGGAGCTGAGTTAGAAATGTAGGCCGGTGAATTACACGTCGTGCGTTTGGCCAACAGGTGAAGAACAAATCAACCAAATGCAGGAAAAGGGGCTTAGCAGGAAGAGTTGCAGGCCATTCGTCAGACACAACCGAAGAGGGGATAGTAAAAGTAAGGCCTGGGTCGTGGTCGTGGTCTGGAGCTTGCCTAGAAGAGTTTATAGACAAATAAAACTCTCGCAGCTCAGGAGTCATACCTACTGTCACAGAAGAACTTAGTAAGGTCGATGGGGAAACACCTTAGACTCACATGACGCTAATTTGTCACCTGTCGCCAACTGCCCTTCAAGTTCCTCTAGAAGGGGTTTAGTAGAGATCAGTAGTGCAATGGCAAGCAAGAAACTCACCAACACGTGCTTCCAGCTTACGCAGGTTCTCTGCGGATAGCTCATTCCCACTGTCCCATGGCATACCAGGAACTTCGTCGTATGTACAGTGGGGATCTACTTTGCCAAGATGAGGGTTAACTCGAATCATTTTCTGATGACTTCGACGGCAGTTTGAACAGGGGCGGTCGGCATCGCTGAAGATAGCGGCTCTAAGTGACGATTATTGGAAGCTGAGAAGCAGTGCGCTCGTACCATTTCTAACCAACGGTTTTAAGGTGGCGTTAGACTCGCTCATTGATGAATGAGCAGACGAGCAATACATACCACTCTACAGCAAACAGCATTAGTATACTGCTGATCCTCGCCAGCCAATCGCAACAACTTACTTACGCTTACGACACTGGTGACAAGCCTAACAACCCGATGAGATGGAAAGTGTAGTGTACAGCGATGCCCTTACCTGTGCCTTTCCCAGCGTCGTCTTCTGGAGTTTGCTATCGCTGTTCACCAATGATGGTGGGACAGAAGTAACACCAGACCCACGGGCTGTATCGAATGGCATGTCTGTGGCGAACTGCGTCTGAACTGATTCGGGCCTCAATATCACGCGAGAATACCAGAAATGCTGGGAGACTTATTGACGATCGATATTCGAGATGTAACGGCCAAAGCTAGGAAAGAGAATCTATTACCAGGCAAGTGGCCGGAAATACGCCTTGCGAGATGCTGTCGCTTGGTGTTTGTCGTTTGTAGGAGGCTGTGGCGGGACTGTCGTGGGGCTCCAGAGTCGAAGTTAAGGCCCAAACAGAGTACTGTTAAGCGCCCATCTTGCTGGGCGTTCCAGTGACCACCACCGCGCACGTTGTGTACTGCCCCAAAGTAAATAGCCACATAGACTCTTCCGTGCTGAGCGCTTTGGTTCTACTGGCTGGCCATAATTAAACTCGCGTGGCTCCAACTAGTTCTTAGAGAAGTTCTGGGAGGTTATTTCCCCTCAGCGACAATCGGCTGCATTCCAACCTAGTTTTACACCCCGAGGAAGGGACAATCTCCTGGCAGGCGTACTTGGAAATCCTACTTGCCGGTGTACCCGAATATCCAGATCCTCCGTCCCAAAACTCTCGGGTGCTCTCGACCTTGCTGGCGACCATGAGCTGATGGCCTTCGCGCAAACCACTAGCTCACAAGGTTCTTCGGACCATGTACATGACTCGGCCAGGCCCATGAACAGCATCAAACGAAGAGCATTGGGAATAAGCTTCTTTAATTAACTGAACAATGACTACACCCAAACCCACGGCGTCAAATTGTCTAGACCCATCGAGTGAGTCGATATGAATTGCCTGAAATGAAAACATTTTACCCAAAAACGAAGGGCGAATATTGGCTATATAACTGCGTGGGAATGGCGATCCGTACGACCCACTGATGGCGATGAGCATTTTGATCGGAAAGGCACAGGAATTACCGGACAAGTTGTCAGTACGTTGCCTATCCCGTCCGAGACATGTCCGTATTTCGCAACCCGTCTCGGGGTACAGGTTACGGGAACGACTGGAACGTCGGGGATTCAAATATAAGCTTCCTAACATGGACAATTTACACAGCTTTGCACCCGGAAAGGCTTATGCCGGGCACGTGTACTTCGTACCATGAGTGCTCACTGCATAGCGCTAGGTTATCCGGCAGTCACCTAGTGCCACAGTATTCCGCATAACGAGCCGGAGAGTTTGAGCATGGTTTCAGGCGCCCTAGCCACGCTCTTCGAGGTCAGCCAGATATATAGTACCCGGGAGGGCGAGCTGATGAGACATAAGCTTGCACTGTCTCTACATTCTCTACTCGCTCAAGTTGTCCATCATGGACTCTGGAATACTCTCGTTGACGCTTGTGATCAACCTTGTGCTTGTATTAGTGTTTGTCGACCTCGACATACCCTCTAATATTCTCTTTTTGCGTGAAGCATGGTCTTCCTTACGGTCTTCGATCTCCTTAGTTTCGTCCAAGCCACAAACAACGTCCAACCATATACCATACGGCCCCCTTTCCGAACCCCCCAATACACTTATTCATGAAGATAAACTTTCGAGTACAGGCGAGGCCAAGCCTTCACGTAAGTTACTCGGGTAACATCTTTAGTATATTTGACTCAAGTACACCCAGTCAAGCTAGATATTTTAGCAGCATCCAAGCATCGGTCGTCTGGTCGTAAGCTTTTGAGCGGACTATCCGCGGTGAGTTACGATGGCAGTGTTATTTTCTCCCACTCAATAAGTGTAATAGCCGACTGCGAAAGGTGGTGACGACCATTTGGGTACGCATACAGGCTGTCCGAGTAAGCAGGTCTTGGATGTTGACGATGTATGTTACTAAATTGAGTCTTTAACAGCGTTCTTTACGATAGATAGCAAACACTATGTACTCTTCGAGGATGGAAAGATCTATATGCACGACGAGCAGGGCTATTTTCATAGTGCAGCGGAAATCCCCCTAGGTGCTGGCGGATCTTGTCGGATTCCTGGGGAGCGGTTCACCCTTACTCTCGACGAAGAAGCTTTTCTTTGCAAAGTAGACGATAATAGCTTACAATCCCAGCGGGTCACAACATGGTGCCTCGATAACGATCCCAATGTCTCTGGGAGTCCGCGTGTAGTTCCTGGTAGAGGGTGCTTCCACTTTCGCATAGCTCCACCACTTGGCCAGCCTTGTGGGTACCTGCATGGCGGCAAATTCGGAGCTTCTTTGTGCGATTCGCTTCACGGGCTTGGCTATAGCACTTCCTTCCAGTCACCCCTCGTGCTAAGCATGTTCGAAATAGGCGCCAACCAATCCGAAACTCCCTCGCCCATTCCACCAACTGTATCCTCAGAGTCTAGCCCAAGTTCATCACGCTCGCCCGCGGACTACACTATCCCTAATGCTCGGACATCACTCGAGCGCCGCACGTGTACGCATTGTAATAAGGTTTTGCGCCGCCCCAGCGCTTTACGGGTAAGTTCTAACCCACCAAGACATAGCGCTATTGTTTGCTAACTACCCAATACACGGATGTTAGATTCACATAAATTCGCACTTGAACCACAAGCGTGAGTGTTCTTTACCTCCTGCTTTAACACTTACTTATTTACGGCCATTTTCAGCCTTCAAATGCCCCAAGGAAAGCTGCACTTACGCTTCAACCAATGAGACTAACCTTCGCCGTCATGTCCAAAAGATGCACGGTGAAGATTATGAGGAAGGTCTCGTTCACGAAGAGTGATCTGTGTGCTACTTGTATTATAATAGAAGAAATTTCTTTTTCTCCGGCTTTAACTACCTGGCGGTTTCCTTTGTCAGTCACCAGTCACCACGCCTGAGCCTCCAATCATACAAGCCACCATCGATCAGGATATATGGCGCGACTATTAAACTTGAGTATATTCTGGCGAGAATGAAAGTAGATGTATGCGCTCTGAAGAGTTTTGGTGCTATGATGGGCAAGTGAAAAGGCCCATGTGTGACGCTGTCCCGAATTTGATTTATGATGGGCCGGCGCTTAAGCTGTGCACAGCCTTGATGGGCAACTGTCATCTCGCTCTTAAAGCCTCGCGCTGTTAATCTTGCCCTAACCTCAACCACAATCATCCACTCTATCTCGTCCCCTCGCGTATCTCAGATGTGCTCACCCGATATTGCCATCAAATCGGAGGAGGCGGAATATACTCTGCCTGGCCCGTCTCAGAGTGACGACCAGGGCGCTAAAGCGGAGCACGACGTCCCTGAACTTCAACTACGGCCAAAGTCTGTCGATTCAAAGTGCGGATTCACTCTATGATGAAGAGAAGCCAATAGTAACCGAATATCCACTATAGACTAGCAACGTTGAATGACGAGGATAATGATGATCCTCTTGCCAGTCTCTGCGCTCTATTCGGTAAGCAGAGGACGTCCCTGGCCACCAGATCTTGCCACCTAATCCATGCTCGCCCAGACGGATTGTGGCCCGACAGCGATAGCGAGTCTCAAGAAGCCTCTGTTAAGCCGGAGGACGCGAAACACACACTGCTCACCCCGTCTCGGTGTGATAACCAGGGCGCTAAAGCGGAGCACGACGTCTCTGAACTTCAATTGCAGCCAAATGCTGTCGATCCAAAGTACGCACTTATTTCATGCTGAAATGAAGTCAATAGTAACCGGATGCCTACTCTAGACTAGCAACGTTGAAAGCTGAGGATGACGACGATCCTCCTACCAGCCCCTGCGCTCAGTCCGGTAAGCAGAGGATGTTCCGGCTACCAATCTCGTCATCCAACTTGTGTTTTCTCAGATGGAACGTGGCCTGACGACGATAGCGACTCTGATTCGAACGATTCTGAGTCTAGGCCCGGGTCGGTCAGTATCCGTTTACCTCGCTAAGCTCGGGGGTGCGAGTCTGACCGAAACATAGCCTCTCTGCAAGGGAAACTCTGAAATTCTTCTCGAAACCTTCACCAATAATACCGGAGCTACCACTAGGAGTAAGCTAAGGACCGGGACAATGACATGAGGCTGACCATATCCTTTAGGGTATTTCTTCTACGAGGGCAATTGCTTCTACTTTGACCTCGACCATAATGTATATTTGGAGGATAACAGCGGTGGATCCCACCTGATTCATCGAGGCCAGCTCTTCCTAGAGCTGGGCAGCAACATACTTGATTTCGAGTACATCGGAAAATTGCCTTACTACTTTGGTATTGATGGCAACTTGTGGGTTACGGACCAAGACTTTAACCCAGTCCAAGTCCCTACTTTTACCTGGGCAGAATTGATGAGTTCCACTTTCTCGGCCATGTCGTCAAACGCTACCCCGAACGAACTTCTTCGCGGCTCGAATTCTGACTTCCAGGAGCAGCCGCAGGCCTTGGTCCCTAGCGGCGCCTATTGCGACGACACCAAGATCAAAGATATATTCAACCCTAATCCGCTTCAGAACTCTCTACAAGGCCCTCCAAACGTGCCTTGGTCGCCTTCATCCTCCACTACTAAATCTCCCATCGTAGCCGCTAGTAGCCGCGCCTCTTCCCAACCTCTAGAGTTACTCAGCTCTCAAGAGCCACTCATCAAGTCGGATTGGCCGACAGACCTTAGCCTTCAGCTATGGAAAGCAGAGACCAAAGTTATTCAGCAGGAGCATAAACGGGTACCTGATAAACTTGATCGTCGCCGTTGCAAGCATTGCCACAAGGTATTCCGGCGGCCAAGCAGCTTGGAGGTATGTGTGGCTTCCGCGCTTATCTTACTGGTACTGATGGGCCGGCACAGGACCACCTCAACGTGCACTCTGGCGCCAAACGTAAGTTGTTTATTTGACCGTCGCTAAGAGCTTGTGTTGATCCTCGGTTTAGCTCACATGTGTCCATTTGAGCGTTGCACCACGGGGTTCGCGACCAAGTCGAATATGAAGCGACATTTCGAGACGCACCGCGTAGGGAAGCTTGAGGACTATCTGCGCGAAGGCAAACTGAAGGCGTCTAATGCTCGTACTACAACATACAATGCCAGGGCCTTCTATACTCAACGCTTCCGCCTAGTATAACCTTGTCTCTATGTATCGATTCTTCTATCGTGTATTCGCTGTTTGATCATGCTACCCCTAGCGCTGTTTTGTTTGCTATTATGTCTACATGCTTCACTATTTCTCATAATTATGGCACCTGTGTAACTGTGTAATTTGCAAAACTGGATGAAAGCTATCTATTGCCACAGATCGAAGCTACATTGAAGAAACGATGGAACTTGCTACAACTATCTCGTGAACGAGGCTGATTCTCTGCTACAGTTTCACCGGCCACGCGAACGAGGAATTTTTGCTAGAGCTCTTCTGACATAGGGGCAACTGAGCGTCAATTACTGACGATGTAATCGGGTATCCAGAAGCAGATCCGATCAGATGATCTGCGCTTAGCATATACGTACTTACAATAATAGGAAATACACGGAGGTCCAGCCTCTCCGCGCTGCTTAACCAACGGCAATAAACGAAATTTGTAGATCCTACTACTAGCTCGGTCGCCAAAGACATGAGCAAGGTGTCACCGGACGTCTAACAAGCAACGGCAAAAAGGTTCGTGCGATCGGTGAACATGACCTCGCCCAGCGCACCCTCTCTCCTGAAATAAACTTGAATCGCGCTGTAGATCTACCGAGTGAGAGTTCCGGAAGCAAAGTGCAATCATGTTGTAATAGTCACTGTATCTATTGAAACCTTGAACCTCGGGGCAGATTATTATCATCAATTGCTTTCGCGAGCTACAGTGTTAGATGTTTTAGTGGCAGCTCGCGTTCTTGTATGCATGACAAGAGGCCCCAGTGCGCTGGATAGTTACACGTCGGAGTTGCACATGGTCCTATCTAGCCTTCTACTAAGTTTATATCCCCGTGATGATGAGCAGGTACTACGAGAGGTTCGAGCACACTATCGCTAGCGCTGTTGTTTGAATGGCTCATCTGCATACCGGGTCGCGCGTTGTAAAGGACTCATTGACTACGCATACATGAAGTGGCTAAGTTCAAGAAACTGACCAGGTACGAAGGGCTTAATTCGAGAAGAAGGACTTCCATAAGACCTATGATACTCCAGAACTTTTCCGCCACGCCCGAAGAACGTGGTCGAGTCAGGGCTGGTTGCGAATATACGGCTCGGCTTAATATCCTCACCGGCAGATGAACTCCGGCTTAGTCTCATTCACGTGTGGCATGGACTCACTACTTTTCAGCAGTACATTCATAGTAACCGTAGATGCGAGAAGCTCTGTTGTCCTGATATTTATTCAGCGGTCAGTTACGACTATACATTCGAAGAGTGAGTACAAACACAACTTAACCTAGAACGACTATAGCGACGAAGGATAGGCGGAGGACTCGAAATTTGTCTCAGGAGTAGCCTCTCAATTGACATTGCTGCTAAGGCAGTAGGCAAGGATGTGATTTCCTGACTAGTAAACATACAATTTAGGTACATGGCTTCCAGCGCAACAACTTGCGGTTTGGCACTGTATCCTGAAACATCGCTTGCCGACCAAAGGGTTGGATAACGGCCATATACCTTCTAACTCGTAGAGTCACAGCTAACGAGAGAGACGTTAGACAAAATACTCCTAAATGTAAGTTCTATGCGACTCGTATCAGCCAAGACCGTTAGCTCATCATGTCATTATTCACTACCCCTCTGGTTCACGCCGTCACTGCACGCACCGAATGAAAAGAGGCATCAGTGCTCTTTGCGATAGGTTAAATACTGATATGTGGATAACTTAATCCTTAAGCAGTATGAGAGAGTAAACACTTGGGTTTGACTATTACAATGGTCTGGCTATCATCGTGCCGAGTAGACCCCGTCATAGCACCATGGTGTAGGCTGACAAGGCAAACACTGTAGTTCTATCACCCAGAATGCACCAGTGGCTTCTCTTCTTTTAAAACCTATGGACGGCCAGCGGTCGCAGTACGTAGCTTATCTTGCAGACGCCTGGTGTCATTCCAATTCCTCTCCCCCTCTCTCGCTCAGGTAATCGATCGGACTGTCAACCCACAGCTGTTACTTAAGCATTGCTCGATCTCTGCTTAGTCGCAGGTTCCATATGGGTTACTGCCCACAGCCGAGTTTAATACTGACCGAAGAGGGGGGACTTAACATGCGACACACTAGAACGAGAGCAAGTCAAGGTAACTTGAAGCTGGTTTGGTGAGCGCTATCAGTCACGATGGCCCAAGTAAGGTCTCCTTATGGGTACGTGAGGTATCTCAACCATTTATGCGGAAATAGAGCTGATTGGCATTTCGTACTGTAGACATTTGACTCTTGGTTTCTGCAGTAACAAGTTTGCACCCACCCGCTAGGTGCTGTTCGCGTCTTCTCAAGACACATCCTTCGACCAGTTTGCTACCGGAGGCATTGCAATCCTAGCTCACTTCGTACACAGAGGAGTGGGACCTTTGGTAGTGTGGCGTACCTCATCAGTCTCTGTACCCGCGTCGATACTTCCTCCACTCGGCATCTCCAACCTAAATGAGAATAGACACATTTCATCATGTTCATGTCCTCTAAGCCTAATGTATCTCTTCCTTGCATGGTAGAATGACTCAGCGATTCCTCGGCGCAAGTTTAATTGGTCCAGCCAGCTGGTGCATGATACTAACCGGATTGCCGCTATGCACAAGCCTTCTGTAAACTTAAAGCGCGCCACGGTGCCTATACTTAAATGCTAGCATCAAAGAAAGAGCACCAAAGGATACATAGAGCGCCCTCAATTCTAGCCTTTTTGTATTGTGGCGCAATAGGAAATCAAGGAGAATTGAGGGCGCTCATACGCGTTAGCTTGCCCAACATATCACTGGATTCCAAGACTCGCAAAGCCTGGCAATTATGTCTGAAACAAGGTCAAGGTCAAGTTCAGCCTCACGTGACTGCAGGCGGCTTTACGTCGTGTGCATACCGAGCAGCCCGAGCCTCGTGATGAAACCAGAACCAACCCCTCTCGAGCCCCAAATCCCAATCATACGACCCAGAACTCTAAACCGAAACAACCATAAAATACAAATCACAACATAAAACCGAGTCTATAGCACTTACAAACAGGAACAAATCGGTTCCGCTGATCCGCCCTCAGCCCCCCGCCACATATGTACATATGAACTGCGCATAAATGACAAACTACGCCCGAAGGCTGAACCCAGTCAGAAATATCATGATCCCCCACAAATCGGCGTTTTTCTAAATTCTAAACGATAGAAACCTCGACGTATTTGATTTTCTTTTTTTGATCCAATCGGTGAACAAAACAAAACAAAAAACTACTGCAGTGCCACCGCGCTAAAATCTCCAAAACGCCGAGCTTGGCTATCAAGGCTCTATCTATCCCAGCAAACCGGCAATCCTTCCTAGTCATATTGCTTACCCTGCAAGTACCGAGATACAAGACCTTTGAGCCTAATCTATCAAGCAGGGAGGAAAGATCTACAGAACACGAAACGCAACTGCAGTGCTGAGCTGCGAACTGCGCCAGATTCGCATTTCAGTCCAGGCTCTCTGTCCTCTCCCTCTATTTGCTGCGGTTCGAACCCCCCCACAGCTTCAGCCTGTAGGTCTGGTGTACCCGCAAAACATGCGGCAGTAGCACCAGCCCCCAGAGCTCGGCTTCCGTGAGTCCTGTGTTCACTTCCGGTTGCTCTATCAGAATTTTCTATGCTGCGTCGAGGACAGCCCTATACGTTCAGCACTCCTATAGATCTTTCTCTTTTTAATTTCCCCCCTCCATTCCCCGCCTCCGCATGAACGCAAGGCCTATCGATGATGGATATACAATCCATCTGCAGGTATAGGTCGAACAGAGGTGGTCAAAATGAAATACGAGCCTCACCGTTCGGCAGACACGGGCAGAATGTAGATCCGCCCTTTGCTCGAGAGCTGAATCTACATATGCGAGCCTAAACCTATTCACTTTCCCGAGAACTATGTAGTAGATGTACCAACCCAGTTCCTTGGAGAAGAAACCGAAAAAGGGAGGGGCTGAGATGTTTAAGAGCTTAGTTTAGTAATCAACGATCGAAACTTGCTGGCCAGCTAAACCATTAATAACGTGAGCTCGGTTGAACACCTAGGCTATCCAGGTCCGCCGACGTGAGCGATCATACGTATATCGATCGTTTTTTCTTTCTTTCTCTCACAAGCCGACATGATCGCACATCTTGTGAGAAATTAACTGCTCGAGCGGATAGATGTCGACTAATCTGAGGTCTTCTCATCATGAGAAGTATGTTCTGATATGTATTTCGCCGGTGGTAGCGACCTCGATTACCTAGCACTTTCCATGCCAGCGAGCCATCCACTATATGCATGCCTGACACAGCCAATACGAGAAGCACCCATGACTAATCAAACGGATCAAAACTGACGTCGCACACGCGTAATTGCCTCAAAGATTTGTGGCACTGGTACCATCATTGAGTGATAAGATAAGATAGCGGTAAGTAATAGTAATGTTACAATCCAAGATGCGAGGTTCTGTATATAAGAGACGATGCGGAAATAAAGAGGCGACCAAGAAAAAAGACCATAATAATAACAGATAAGACAAATATAGCATAGGAAGAATGTGTTAATGGGGGTGTGGCGTCAAGCCTGTTGGACTGCGCAAAAGAAACCGTTTATGCCAAAATATCCAATCAACGAGGGCAGAACACGGCAACAGGTTGCCATCAATGATCCTTTGACTGGATTCCCCCAACAAAGATCCGCAGCACCTGCCCAGCCTACGGCGCATAGTGCGGCACGAGCGGCAGCCGAAACAGCGCACTCTGGCCCATGCCTGACGGGTCTCCACCCTCAACCCGCCTAGGCGACTCTAGGGCGTGCGCATAGG
>WSTH01000200.1:0-33566 GCA_019616345.1 Ceratobasidium sp. 395 | reverse complement strand
CGTACGCTAGCTAACAATCTTCAGTTTCGCGCTTCAGGTATTGCAGCGAGACAATGGCACGCCTATCCCTAACATAACAAGGCGTGTATACCCAACGTTGTGAGCTTTGGAGAGTATGGACTCATTTAGCCTCACCTACAATACGCATAAAGCCTCTAACCCTGTTTCAGGTGTCCTGTCCCTCGTTTTTGTGCGCATGCCGCGTGATTGTACGCTCGCACATCCGATTGTCGCCGTGCCAGCATTGCGCTCGCGTGAATGCGACCGACTTTTTACCAAGACTAACTCATTAAGTTAGAGTTAGACATGTACCGTGTACGGTAAAGGAACAGAACGGCGTTGTGTGCAAAACAGAAGCGTCGAGTACATGCAAGAGACCACACGGACGGGCTACGAGAGGATGCGAAAAGATACAGGGAAAGAGAAAGTAATGCCAAGCATTTATCGCTGCGCGTCACTCGTACTATGGGATCGGGCTTTCAATTTTCGCGTGAACTCGGATAGTGGTCGGCAGCCTACGCATCTTGCTGGTTCCCTCGTATCAAGTAGGTGTTGTGCATTCGTTTCCCCACGCATACACCTTGTCAATCGACATAGAGTGAGGTCTTATATATGAATTTCAAGTTTTTTTACGCTCACAAACTATACTGAAAGCTCTCTGGAACGGGCGGCGCACGCTTAGCCTTGCCTCAGGTATCTTGTCCCCCGTTTCTGCGTGCGTACTGCGTGATTGCACACCCACGCTGTCTGATCAGCGATATCAAAATATGATGTCGGCGTGAATTAGACCTACATGTGGGGTATATCCGGTCTGATCTCGCCAAGACTCGCCTGATAGAGCGCGCTGAGTACGCTGGATCCCCCGTTCAACCATGAAGGGCCAATCGCTCGTTTAATGTGAGATTAGTCCCAGGTATATACAGATAACTAGCTACCAGTTCTTGTAGCTAGTTATAGTATTCATTAATTCGATGTGCGTAAGATGCGCGTGTGGCGCGTGAACCTGATCGGCGCATTTCATAAACCCAATTAGAGTGTGAAATTTAAGCTTTTCCAGGGTCTTTCGAAGCTGGTTGCTTCTAATCACGCAGATCAATGATCGTAATGTAACGCTCGTGTTGACTTGGTTCTTTCCACACGCGACAACGAACTGCTCGGCTATAATACGACCAATGGAACAGCACTTTCGTATCCCTCTGGCGCCTCTTGCTACTTTCATTTTATCTTCTAGTTCTGCCGTGCTATGGCGACTCAGATGACCAAGACGGAGGCGCGCCTTGCCGCCAATCCTGCGCTTGCGCATCTCCCCACTTCTCTTAGCGCCGAGCACAAGGTATTTTGGAACGATTACATCGGCGAACCATTCCAAAAACATATCGGCCCGCGCGGCAAAAAAATGGGTAGTGCGAAGACTTACACTTGCAATATGTTCGTTGGCCCATTCTGCGACAAGTTCTTCCCCGAGCTCTCACCCAAGCTTCGTCTGACTTATGAGGATATTATTGGGGCGGTATGGTTATCTTTATTCGCATGATACTCGCTGCTGATACGCTTCTTCATTAGCAAGCGTACTCTTATCTCACGAATCACTCGTCGCGCGGCACAGCCGGAATCAAAATCAAGTCTCAAGTCGTCAAAAGTCGGGTTTACGCATGCGATGTCTGGAAGCGCGAAGACCCCGAGGGTTTCAAAAAAAGAATGGACGAACACGAAGCCGAGAATCCAAACGAAGTTCTCAACGTCGGCACACGTCGCTCTCTCGAGTACAAGCTGTTCTCGCAGCTTCCGGACTCCGACCAGCAACTCTATCGACAGAAGGCGATTGAGTCCCTTCAAGCTTTACAAGGGCTCCAACGGTTGGACGGCGAAAATAAAAAAGAGTAAGTCAGTTGTTTATATTTGCCGAATGCGCACTAACTGTAACATACGATAAGTTACATCCAGCGGTATATCAGTCAACTCGACTCTATCATGAAAGAGGGCGACAAGTGCGCCGGCATCAGGTTGAATATTCAAGTCGTGTACGAGGACGACGACGGGGACTTCCATATTGTCACGTAAGTTTTATCATCCATGTATTATTATCTCCTGACGTTTTATTATGTAGAATTATGTCCGATAGCATGAGCGAGCTCGAGGACTGTGCCGAGCTCGATCAGTTCATCCAGCGTGTGAAGGGATGGGTAAAGGAAAGGGCCGGTATGAGAACGCGCTTCACTATCATTGTTTCAATGCTAACAAGAATTCTTGAAGGTAAAAACGCTGTTAATCTAGCGGCAGCCCTTACTCCAACGGCCTACCCCGATTACGAGCACGACATGTACCCTCTCGTCCCCTCTATTGTCGGGCTGAAAGTTATTGACCTCCAAAAACTTCTTCGTTTGGTGTTCACGCTGCTGTGGGGTATGTTTTATTATCTCTCGATTCATTTGTTGCACTAACAGATGGCTTTATTATAGTTTGGTTGGGTGGTCAAGGGAAGCTCCCTTGGGAGCTCGTATGCGCGGATCTCGACTCTTGGATCCCCGCTAACCGCCGCCCCGCTGGTGTCACCCTCGCCGACCCGAGCAGCCTTCGGCACGCCGATCTTGTTGTCTGGCTCGAATACATGCGCGACTGTCAGAACGGCGTCATCCCCCTTGATCGTCGCATCCAGTTCAGCCGAGTTTATGCTGGTCTATCCCCAATCGACGCCAGCGTAAGCCAAGAATCGAGCCGCCATCTCGAGCATCTCCCCCATCAAACCCGGGAAACCTGGGTTCTCGAGTTCTCCAAGACCGTCACGCGATGCCACGCCCCGGGTGGTATGCGTTATCCCGAGACCAGCGTCGAATTCGGCAAGTTTATCAAGAGGGGCGAAGCGGCGGCTTGGGAGGAGGCGGCGGAGGCGGCGGAGGCACTGGCGCTGCCCGCTAAACCTGCGGAGTTTCTTGATCTCCCCACGGGCAATCATTCCCTTAATGCGGTCATCGACGGGCAGGAGAAGGCCCTCATCTTTAAATACGCCGACCAGCTCGAGTACAAATATCGCACCCCTATTCTCGAGCTTGTCGACGGTGTTAACTCCCTCCAAGCTCATTCGCCTGCTTCGGTAAGTGATTTATCACTTGAGTATTTAATTTAACTTAACATATCATTCTCAGACGCCGTGGGGGCTCTGGGTTGGCGACTTCGCGACTAAGATGCCTATCATCTTCCCACGGTCGCCCGAAGATCCCATGGACGGTCTTCAAATTCTAATCAAATTTTACCCTCCAATCACGTATTTTAAGGCCTCCTCCGAAGTCGAATCGGTTATCGAGCGCTTCGTATTTTTGCGAATGGTTATCGAGGACCTTCTCGTCTCACGCCTGATCCGCCACGAGCCTAGTGGAACACTTATTGGCGGTTATAACGGTTCCGTCTGGATCGCCCGTGTTATCATCATTTTCATTTTGAACTTCGCCGCCGTTAACGGGGATTTGCAGCCGCCGCACAATCCTCCCCCCGGTTATGATGTCACCAAGCTACCCTCCGACGAGCTGACCCACGTTTTGAGCTGGGCTCGCGAATTTATCGAGGCGCTCAAAGCGAGCGTCGCCATCCTGGCTCGGACGTCTCACGCCCGCCGATCATACCTTGAGCCTGCTGCACAGCCTCAGGACCCTGTGCCTGGCCCGATCATTGATTCCCCGCAATCTCCAGCCGACGCCACTTCTCCCTCGGCTGACATCACTCTTGACAGCCCAGATGTGTCAAAATTCAACATCTTGCCCTCTGCGGTTCCCCTTTCGACATCTTTTACCCCTTTCGTGAATTTCGAGTGTCCAATTTCGATCATAAGAATGATAGAAACTCACAGGAGAAGACTCAAATTTTCATATGTTGAATTTTAACACGTTGGCTTTGTGCAGAGTCAGCGCTCCCCAACCCCCGCCTGCTCTCCCGTCCAGCGCCGGGCCTAGCGAGCGCCGTCGTCAGAAATCCAAGCAACCCGTGAAGCCCAAGGCGCTCCAAGGCGACAAGTTGGATGTTGATTCGTGCGAGATGAGCCCGAGGGTCTCGGACGAGTCCGATGCCGAGAGGAATTATGACGAGATGGATGGGGGTTCGGACGACGACTCCCTCAACCCGGCCGGTTTCTCGTTCAACCCCACTCAGCCCGACCCGCCGTCGTCACCTTTCATGGGCCGTTTTGCCCAGTTGAATGTTGATCTCGAAGACGGGGCGCAAAACATCGGTCGCTCAACACTCGAGCTACAGAAGGAATTTGGGGACCTATTCAACTCAGGTACGTGTAACATCATACTCTCAGATTAAATGATAGTATTAACATGGATCTATTGCCTAGATCCTAGGGGCCAGGCCCACGTATTCGGTCCTTTGCTCGCACTCCCCCCATCCCCCCGGGCGCCATCGTTCCCCACCATCGCAGCCCTCTCTTCGGGCATCGAGACTGCAACTACGAACCTGGAGAGCGCCGTCCGCGGGTGGCATGAGGTGGTTAAGCCAAACGCAGCCGCATTGGCTGGGAATATCGCCAACGCCCACCGAGACTCGAAGGCTGCGCCAGTCCCACTCCAACCCCTCGTATACTTCTTGCTCGCTCGTCGGCGCGAGTGGGAGTGCGCCAAGGTTTCCGCGCCGATCGTTATACGACTTATGCCGCACCTTGCTCTCCACGCACGTGCCGGGCTTCAACTTGATGCTGCCGTGAGCGAATTTTGGGACGTCGAGGATCACGCGAGTACTGTTGACGACGCAGAACGAGAGGCCGTGGATAGGCTGCATCGACGCATGCTTAAGGGAGTCGTCGAAGCGTCATGGATTTACAAGGAACTCTTGGCATTCGAAAAACTCTCGACCGAATGGTCGAGCATCTTGCCAGGTGACTGGCTAACCACCGACCCACTAACGCTTGGCCACAACCTCGGCGTCCTTGTTCTTCAGCTTGCCGAATGGGCAGAAGCGGCGGGCAAGCTCGACGTCCATCACCACTCGCTGCGCAAGCGCATGTGGGTACCGACTGGCCGACCGTTCGAATCAAAGCACCGCGCGTTGCTTGCCTATCGGTTCGGTAGCCCACATCCTCAGGAAATTTCGGATGGACTTAAAGGTGCGCCATCCTAATAATTCTTTAACAATTAAATCTCACTTCATTCTATTCTACAGCGTGGCTGAAGTGCGCCAAGGAGGATGAATCGGATGAGTCTGGCAAAGAAAGTATGACAAAAGGTACGTTAACCGGATATTTGACTGTAATTGGCCTAACATTATGTTAGTTGTGCGCGGCGTCACTTCCGCAAACTCCGTGCCCCCGAATCTGCCGCGTGTCTCCCCTCCCACCGATCCGAGTGCTGCGGCAAATACCCCTGTTAACGCCGCTCCAAGCGCTTCCCCGCCTCCCGCCGCCCAGATCGCCTCGGCCGGGGGTTTCGCAGCGTTGGACGAGAACCATACCGGCGATAACGGCGGTTCTGCACCGGAAAACCCCGGCAGCGAATTGCCTCGCGCGTCGTCCGACAACACGAGTCTTGGCACTACTCCGTCCGATGCCGCCGCCGATACCACTCCCAACGCCGCCGCCGATGCTACCTCCAATGCCGCTGCCGATACCGCTGCCGATCCTGCTGCTGATGCCGCTGCTGATGTCACCGCCGATGTCACCGTTCCCATCGCAGGTCCACCCGACCAAGGCGCATCTCGCGCATCGAAAAAATCAAAGGCAACGAAAGTCGCCGCTACTCCCCGACTGACGCGAAAAAATGCCGCCGCTGCTACCGCCGCCGCTGCCGCTACCACCACCATTGCTACTGAGAGCGCTGCCAGCGTATCTTCGAGGACAAGGCGCGCCAATACAAAGGCTACCGGTGCAAACACGAGCAAGAAAGGAACAAAGCACAAGTAACTCGTCTCGTTGAAAATTTTGGTTTTAAAATTACGTTTCCGAAAAACAAATGTAGTCTCCAAAAAACAAATGTAGTCTCCAAGAAACAAATCTGATAGCTTATGCCCGCTTCATATTTCCCGAGCGACTCAGCCCAAGTTGAACATTGCATGAATGTTCAAGGTAACTGTTAAGTACTCGCTCGGAAACATTATCATTGCTATAATGATGACGATGATACAACAAGATCGACAGCAAGCCGCCTAATCACTTTCATCTATGAGTATCTATAGTTTCAGTTCTAACCGCTCGTATTCATTCAGTGTTATATACGATACTAACGATCAACACCATAAGGGTGAGCAAAGGTGTGGCACATCTGATATGATAATGTTAATCTATAGTATCAAATCATCGGCAGGTAGTTAAAGTAACGCTAGAAGGATGTTAGAAACCATTTCATATAGCATTTCCAAGGCGCAACTATCAGCGCAGCCATAGATAGTAGACTATATGCGTATGGTGACGACCACATACACACAGTTGTCGCTATAATAATAGCATCAACTGCTAATATCATTTACCTGTGAGCCTACATCCCACATACTAATATGATGATAGCCGCTTGCAGCATCATATAAGCGACAGACCATTCAGCTGACGCCAAAAAGATGTATATACTATTACGTGACTACAGCTACCGTTATGAAGATGATAATCGTCCCTAACATCATGCATATGTGAGCGCGAACTCCGCACGCCAAAATGATGATGATAACTTACATCGCTTATGTGATTCACCATACGATGAGACACTAAGGACGTCTTCGATGCGGGTAGTATATGCGCCTAAACTAGTCCCTTGAGCCAATCATAACGTTCTCGCGCCAGCAAAAATATCATCTGCTAGACAGAAACAATGTTTTTTTTATAGCCCTCATAGTATGATAACAGATCGCTGGCCATAGATGATGTTATCACCTCTATCATGTAGGTATACTTCTTATACGCTGTAATAGTATGGTTCACGTATCATACTCGGTGGTTTGTTTGGGCTGGTTATAGATTTGGAAGAGCGTGACAGAACGATATTATTATGAGCAACGAGCATTACCGCTCTAGCAACGATGAGAAGATGGCCCAGAGAAACGGAACGGGGGGTTTGACTCGCGGAGAGTACTGTGGGCACTGGGTTGCGACACCTACGGGGCATTGTGACCGCTTCTAGTTGGAGGACCTAGCTCACGCGACTCCAGCAGGTAAGTGCAGCTACGGCAAGCTGCAAGGTCAATGTCAGGGCGATCAATCGACAATAAGTATTTAGCAGCACGCAGTTATTGTTTCTTTACCCGGATGGACCGAGATCTCATGCACCGGATTTGGATAACATATATGCGCCGCAAAATGTTGAACGCTCGACTATAATCACGTGAGATATGAGTCTCGAGGATGTTATCTCTTCTACTACACCATACCCGTACGGTTCACGCGGTATATGAGCGTGCGAAATAATAATACCTTTGCTCAGTCAGATGATTGTGAATTGTAGTGAGTAAAATATGATTATACTTTTGTGCGCGATCTCACCATTTCTCACCCGCTCGATCTGGGTCACTCGTGCAACATCCTGTGAGCACAAGATGATGCTATCATTTCTTCGTCTTACGGTCCCGAATTATGCTGATGCCGGAAAGCTAGATATCGTGATCCCGCCCCGGCCCGAATGCACACCCCGCGGAGTACCATCATCCGCGCGAGCACGGACGATGATGTTACCCCGCATCCGCACGACACCGTCAGTCACTATGATGTTATCTGTCGCGCAGCGTTCTGCGCGGTTTGACTCATTATCATTTACAGCTGCTCTCGCGTGAGCAACATCACCCGCGAGAGCGCAGTCTATGATATTATCGACGTCCAACCAGATTCCGTGCGCCGCTTGGATAATGATGTTACCCCCGCATGGTCGCGTATTCTGGTGAGTACATGATAACATTATCTTTTGCGTCATACTGCCGAATGATGCAGTGCAACCCGAAGCGGGGATCGGCAGTATCATTCGTCCAAACTCGGGCGATGATGTTACGGCCGCCCGGCTGCCTGGCCGGTACCGCTCGCGCAACATCATCCTGTGAGTACAGTATGATATTATTATCTATACGTGTTCTTATCTGTCGCACAGCATCCTCCGCGATCCGACTTATTATCATTTACGGCAGCTCTCGCGCGAGCGCAGTCGATGATGTTATCGGCGTCAAACCGGATCCTCTACGCCGCTCGGATAATAATGCTACCCCGCCCGGTTACATAGTATGGTGAGTACGCGATGATTTTATCTTTTGCGCCATACCCCCGAATGATACAGTCCAACCCGACGCGGGGATCTGTAACATTATTTATCCGAACGCGAGCGATGATGTTGCTACCGCCCTAAGCGCCCGACCCGTACCGCTCCCGCAACATCATCCTGTGAGCACAATATGATGTTATTCTCTATACCCGTGTCATACTGATATAAAAACATCATAGATCACACTAATATCATTTGCTATGGAACCTAGGCTCCGGTGTAGACCGCTCGCGGAGTAACATCATCTGCGCGAGTGGGGATGATGATGTTGCTCCACCCCGCGCTTATTAGTGAGTAGATCGTGATATAATAACTCTGCTAGTATCCTGTACCACTTACAGTGGTATTATCCCGAGTAGCTCGCGCGGAGGTAACATCATCCACACGAAGGACGGTCGATAATGTTATTAGTACCGCAGCGTTTCCGCTGCGCGGCTCGGGTAACATCATGTAAGTACAAAATCATACTATTATACTAACGCTGCATATCTGTTGTACTATACCAATGCTAACCAATTACATTCTAGTAGGCCCGGTCGTAATCCGGTTGTAAAGCACAGATACCCCTCCCTCCGCGACGTAACATCATCCGCGCGAGTGCGCAAGATGATGTTACCCTCGCTCTGCTACGGGATATAGTGAGTAGCTGACGATACTATCAGCTAACATGCCTCACGTATACTGTTTGGAGCAGACTCGATGACAAACAATAACATCATTCACGTGCGCGCGGATAAATGATGTTATCCCCGTCGGCCGCGCGACCACCACGGGTCAGACAACATACGGTGCGTTACTCCTTAATATTATCTCCTTGATGCGTGCTGACGGGGCGACTCGATCCGAATAATATCAATGGCGCTGCAGCGAGCGCGTTGATATTATACGTATGTACAGGGACGATGATGCGAGGGACGATACACGCGGGACGGCGACGGGACGTGGAAATGATGAAGGAAAAGACCCCGACCACTCGGTAAGGTCGGTAGTCGGGACGCATATAATATCGTCGAAAGGTCTGTCTAAGGTCCGCGCGAGAGACGGAATAATATTCGTACGGTGAGCGGTCCGGCACGTACCATGATGTTTGTGGTACTGAGACAGGTGCGGACCAAGCCAAGGAGTTACAAAGCTTGTCTCATTTACTCGAACGGGCGTCATTGCCTAGGCCCTCCAGCAGTTTGATGATTGCCAACAGAACCCAGACGCCCCACGAGGCTGCACGGCAGCATCGTCAATGGGCCAAGAGGCGAGAGGAGTTAATCGATGAAATACGCCTTCTACCTGGTATGAGTAACTTTCTTCTCCCGCCAAAAGCCGCTCAGCTGGTCGACTACGTGCAAGATGGAGCGGTTGCAATAGTAAACGTAGATAGACTAGGATGCGATGCCATAGTCATTCAAGCAGGTACTCCAGAAATTAGTCGAGTTCTCCTCGGCGGGTGCAGCCTCGAAAAACTAGATTCTGCGCGCATACAGCTGGAAGACATTCATTTTATGCGGGGCGCTCGTCGCCCGAAATGGTTGGAGCCAAGGGATGAGCCAAGGGTTTTGTTCAAAGATATACTTTCTATGCTATGGTATGACCTCGTGAAGCCAGTTCTTCATCATCTAAATATCACGGTAAACATCTTAGATTATACTAGTTTACTAGCAAGACATACTAATTTAACCTATCATAGCAAGTTCTGCCAGCGGACGATCTCCCCCATATAACGTATGGTGCATCACGGGCCGTTTTTCGTTTTTGCCCATTCACGCCGCTGGAGATTACAACCGGCCGGAAACAGTGCTAGCTAACCTCGCTATCTCGTCGTACATACCAAACCTCAGCGCGCTCCGTCAATCCAACTCGGCTCCTGCCGAATTCAGGGGCGTCTTGGCTGTAGGCCACGAGTCATTCATCCCTAGTCGCGAGCTCAGTGCGTTGCCTGGGACGAAAATTGAACTAGATCAAGTGACTAAACAGTTCGAGGGCTTTCGATGTACTAGACTTGACGGGGAAGAGGCCCTGGTTGAGGCCGTGTTAATGCAAGCAATGTCGGATCATAGCTGGATTCATTTTGCCTGCCATGCATCCCAGAACTTCTTGGACCCGCTGAACAGCGCGCTTCATTTGCACGATCGAGACCTCAGCTTGGCGGAGATATACCAAACTCCAATTCAGGGTGCCGAGCTCGCGTTCTTGTCCGCTTGCGAAATGGCTACGGGAGAGTTGGGTCTACCAGACGAGGTGCTGCATTCAGCCGCGGGCTTACTGATAGCGGGGTACTCAAACGTGGTAGCAACGATGTGGCCGATTCATGATGCGGACGCTCCAATTCTTGCGGGGAAGTTTTACGAGTGTTTGCTCGAAGGCGGAAAGCCGAACAGTAGAAATGCGGCACGATCCCCACACAAGCCGACAGCGCACTTGCGTCAGGCGATAGGAGTGGAGGAGTTTGAGCGATGGGTGCCTTACGTTCATATGGGACGAGGAGCTTAAAGTTAAAGTTACGCTGTATTCTGCAGCATGTGCATTGATTCAGTGTTTGGAGTGATGAAAAAGCCAAGATCGCGAGGAGTGTTCATCAAGAAGGTGGTTATTATGCATGGTGGAAATATACGGAAATTGAATCGAGTTCTCCTCGGGTATTCGGGACTCGATTTGTGAAAGCACTGCAAGGTCCTTACTCATATGGATCCGTGTATGATCAATGATAGTCACTGAGCAAAAATGGAGCTCATTTCACCATATTATTGGATGTATAGGTTGCAGCTGATGCCTAAAATGTTTGGCTGACGATTCAGTGTGCACGTTTTGTCGCAAGCGCCGGCGCTGTTAGCCAACGGAGAACGCACGTGACCCGGGCGGGTTTGCCGATGACCACCACATGCATTGAAGAATCAGAACCCGACTCGTTTGATATTATTCCGGCTCCAATATCCTTACACAAGCAATGAGCCAAAAGCTCCTGTGAGAGATTTTCCTTCGACAAACTCTGTACTGAGTATGCTAGGTTCTGCTGGACTCTCAGGATTCTTGACTATACTTGGCAGCACCAGCTCAAACCCCTAAAGAATCCGACCACGCCTCCTATCAAACGACTGATAGCTTTATCGATGCGTAAGGGACTACAATACCACTACAACACAACCATTGTTTTCCTGTTCGAAATCGGATAATAACGCTATCTCGGAACTTGTAGTCCAACTTTGGCGCCTACGGGCGACTCGATTCCGCCTCGGCAAGCTCTCCTCCGTATGTCTATGATCAATTGGTTCCCGAGGTCAGAGGGTACCCGCTACGGCTGTTCGTCGGTGTGGGCTTCCCGCGACGGTTGCTCGAATCCGAAGGCACGCTTCGCTGATTGAGACTCTAGGACTCCAACGTTAGGTCGGAGAGAACCCACCCGGGGCGCTTTCATGAAATACTTTGCCGCGGTATAAAAGATCGTAGGCTTACACTCAGCTACTTCAGCCCTCTGGTCACTTCTAGCCTGGCAGTTGTTTCACCTCCAATCTCTAGAGCTATTCAATCATGCCGGTTTACTTCGCGATACAAACTATCAACGCTGATCTCAAGGTAGGCGTTCAACCAAGCGACGTCTAGAACGAGTGATTAACCTAGTTCTAGGCAATGCTTCCTATTGATCTCAAACATGTGACCGGCCCTGCGTTCTTAATCAAGGTTGGCGCCTCACATACGAAAAAATCTGTCATATCCAGAGAGAAGACTTACCGACTTAACCAAAAGAAGGAAGATGTCACGTACGCAAAATTGAGACACTTAGAATCCCTTCTGTTTATTAACCAACTAGTTCAGATTCATCCCCAATGTAGAACTGCCTTTCAAAGCAGCGGAGTGGATCCAGGAGGGGACCTTTAAGCTTCTACAAAGCGACAAACTTAAGCTCGTCTCAGGTGAATTCCACTCTGCTGTTCTTGACCGGCATACTCACTGCTAGATTTAGGTACAAATGAGACCTATCTCGTTAATCATGAAGGCGTTCAGGTGGAAAAGCTTCGAGACGCGCTCAAAAAGCCGTTGGAAGTTTGGGGGGATGTCCCCGCCGAGAAGGAGGGGTTGAAGGCCGTGTGCAATTATCTCCAATACGCACTCTTGCCGGTTTTCGTCAACTTTGGGCTTGCCGATCCGGACATGCCGAGTAGAGGTGTCGAGGAACTCACTAAGGTCAGTGCTCAGTTCGATGAGGCTATGGAGAAGAAGCCAGGAGAAGATTATCCCGAAGAGGACGAAGTGCCATGGAAGCGTTAAGAGTAGTATCCCAAGTGGAGAGGGCAGGCGCCGAAAACAAATCTCTCCTCTGCGGTCCCTCTCATATTGACTCTAGCACCTGAATTGTAGAAGATGTTTGAAGAATTATGCATTGATGATCGTCTCACTCCGAAGCAGTCTATGTGACTAGCACGTTTCTTGGCAAGCGCCCAGGGTTGGCCAATCAGAGAACGCACGTGACAGCGGGTTCACCTCAGGCGCCTTCCCACCACATGCAAAGAACCAGAAGTCGCATTGTCTGATATTTATTCTAGTTTCGGTTCCCTTAAGTAGTGAGCCGAGAGGAAAGCTTCTTCCTCCACGGGCTTTGTGCTGAGCATGCTAGGTTTCGCTCGACTCGCAGGACTTTTGGCTGTGATGGCAGCATCAGCTCAGGCCAGTTCGGATGATTTTAAAGGAGAGACGTTCAGTTACCAGGTAATCATTATCTTTTCATCTATTCTTTTTATCGATCTTATTCGTCCAACCAATTCCTTCTAGGTTGTCCCCGGATACTTCGTCCAAACCGACATCACTACAGATCCTGCTAAGATTGGTCCCAACCCTCCCGCCTTTGGTTTGATAGCCAACACTTCGGAGACATACTGGTCAGACTTCAAGGCCAGTATAGCCAAGTTGCAAAGCGAGGCACCGAGAAATGTGAAATATGCCGTCTGTTGGTTTGGACGGCATGGTCAAGGATGGCGTGAGTGTCATTGTCTTTTATCTGGCGTTAATAACACATAACATTGTTTTTTGTCCTCCATCGTAAATAGATAATGTTGCCGAATCGTTTTATGGAACTGAAGCGTGGGACGATTATTGGTCTAAGCTGAACGGAGATGGAAACATGACATGGGGTCGTACGTGCCTAATTCTCAAATATTATTTTCAGGTTGGAACTAACAGATACGATTTCTTTTACAGCCGATGCTGAACTCACGGATTTAGGCAAACAACAAGCTCAGCTCGCGCACAACACATGGGTGACTGAGTTGGCCAAGAAGGATCCTGTCCCTCTGGTACGTTCTCAGATGTCCTTGCACTCCTGCATGGCAGTTCAATGTTTTGACGGTTCGTTGTTCGAACATAGCCAACAAAACTGTTCTCATCACCCATGTCCCGAGCCGCCTCCACCCTCGATATCACATTTACCGGTGTATTGTTAGATGTGAAGGGTAGGCACGATATTGTGCAACCATATGTCATGGAGGTGTGTTCAATAACTACTTTCTTCGGCTAACACAAGATTTAAAGCTTCGGATATTTACTAGGGCCTACGAGAGGTTATTGGTGTGCATACCTGCGACAAACGACGCACTAAGAAGTACATTCGTAAAACTTATTCTGATTTTTGTATTGAACCTGGGTTTACGGAAGAGGTGAGCCTCGCCTCTCTAACCTCATCAACCGGCTTGCTCACATCCATCCGTTTACTGTCCTAGGACGAACTATGGACCGCCGACCACCGCGAAACAGACCAAGAAGCAGACATCCGACTCAAAGCTGCGCTGGATACCATATTCGGTCGTTTATTATCGAAACACGATACCTGTGAGCACATCCATCGTTTTACTCGCGTAGAATCTGAATATCAACTGTTAAAACTCAGTTATTTCTGTTACGGCTCACAGCGGAGCGATCAATACTGCGTTGAGAGTACTCGGTCATCGGCCGTATTCTTTGCCAACTGGAGGCGTGATTCCGGTTGTTATCAAGGCTACTCAGAACTAAGGAGTAAAGTTTGGGAGTCTGGGCGTCATTGGTTGTTGTGCATGAGGAAGGTATAGCAATTGAGGATAGACGGATCGGAGTTTGACTGTGCCGTAGTATAAATCGAATACGTATTAAAATCGTTGAAACATCACAAGCTCGATTTTCCTCCACTTCATTCCATTCGTCCTAAGTCAGCGACGAACCGCATATCAACACACCATTTCTCTAATTTATTAAACCACTAAATACATCGCCCTCCCTCGCTTCATCCTGAAGTCTACTTCTTGAGCTTCTCAACGAGCTCTGGAACAGCTTCGTACAAGTCCGCAACGTAGCCAAGATCTGCGACCTGGTGAATCGGCGCATCGGGATCCTGACCGAGCCGAAGACATGTTAGACAAATTCACGTGCGAATCGAAAATGGTTAAAAATCAAAATAAATGAAAATAAATGTGAAGAAATCAGAGAGTGGGTAGATATATGGGAGCTGGGATGGTGAAGGAATTGATAGACGAAGGGAAAGCGTACCTTGTTGATAGCTACAATCATCTTCGAGTCCTTCATCCCAGCCAAATGTTGAATCGCCCCACTAATCCCGACAGCGATGTACAACTCTGGCGCAACGACCTTGCCCGTTTGACCGACCTAATTCACCCAAACCATTAGACCAGCCCTAAACTAAAACACAACTATATAGCTCACCTGCAACGAATTATCGACATATCCCGCATCGACAGCAGCCCGGCTCGCACCAACGGCAGCACCCAACACGTCCGCCAGCGGATCAATCACCTTTTTAAACGTCTCCGCATCCTTCAACGCTCGTCCTCCAGACACGACTCGGCCCGCGACCGCCAGATCGGGTCTATCCGATTGCGCAATCTTGGTCTCGATGTGTTCCGTCCCCTTGGCCGGAGGCGTATCGTCCAATTTGCTAGCCTCGACGCCCGAACCCGAGGACGCGGCTTTGGCAAAGGCCGTGGCGCGTGCCGTGAATATTTTGGGCGAGAGCGAGGCTGGGGCTTTGACCGTCGAGATCGCGTTTCCCGCGTAGATCGGTCGGGTGAACGTCGTTGCACCGTCTTCCGAGGGAGTGACGGATGTTACGTCTGATACAGCTGGGACGTCGAGTTGTGCGGCGACTCGTGGGAGGAGGGATTTGGCCAAGGTCGAGTGGGCGGCTGCGAGGTGCGTGTAGGAGCCAGATTGTATGGAAGATTTTAGCAAGGGTGTGAGGTGTTCGGGAAGGAGGTTTTTATAAGTTGAAGAGGCTGTAAAAAGAACGTTTGAGACACCATCGAGCCTGCAGTATGGTCAGCAAGCCGCTCAGATCGAGATCCACCAATACTACATTACTTTTTGGCTTCATCGACAACCTTTTGGACCTCCCCTTCTTCACCTCCAACAACTAGAGCCGTGACTTTGCCGTTAAGCTGTTTCGCGGCTGTAAGTGCCGAGAGCGACGCTGCGTCTACACTGCCGTTGGTGTGCTCTAGGAAAAGTAGCGTATGAGATCCTCCAGCTGGAGTTGCAAAAGTTCGGAAGAGTCGTGGAGTCGGATATGCAAGTCGTCTGATAGATTGGGAAAGCATCATAGTCTGCTGTGTTACCGCGAGGCTAAGGAGGTGGTTGTGGTCGGGTACTGGAGGCGAGCGACCTCCGGATCCGGCTCTCGGCAATAATCATGGTCAGATGAGCGTGACAATGCTTCACCCGGTCATAGGAGCGCACCAATGCGTAAGAGGCAAGGGCATATGGTGTAGTGGTATCACGCCTCATTTGCAGTCACATGAGTAATGATGTCACGCGACTTGAGGCGGCCCAGGGTTCGATCCCCTGTGTGTCCAGATCTTTTTGTTTTGCTAGCAGCTCTGCAGGCCGTTGCGTAGAACCAGCCTGTGCTGTGTGGCAAACCGACGTTGGATACATCATAAGAAAAATTCGCTACTTTGGTTGCCGAAACTTGTACGCTGACCAAAGCTTGTTTCGCATAGGTAGTCCAAACGTTATATCTCCGCCAATGAACGAGAGAGGTTAGATAGACAAGTAGACAAGTAGACTTCTGAAATCAAAGCCCGTGTGAGTGCCTTGTGTATACTGTAGTGTTCGTAATTATACTGAAACAGTGCTTGCGACGCGTGACAAAATTTTGCACAATCTGTATTAACATAGCCTGGATGTGACGTGACATGAGAATAGTTACTAACAGACATACTTGAAGCACTTACTCATGTGGACTGGATGCCACCTATTACGCAGTTGACCTTTCTGTTTTATGCAATATTTGTGAGCAACTTCTGTTCAACATTGCTGGGTATGACGGACTGTATGAGTATGTTAGTGACAACGACTTGGATTTGGACTCGGAGTAGTGCATTTATTGACTTATTGTACATAAAATCTATGATACAGTCGCTCTTTTTAATTTAAGCTCCTAAGTGTGACAGAAATTTGACCTTAATAACGAAGGGGCGTTCGTGACGTGACAGACCCCATTTTTTATTGACACTTACGGCCTCACGCATCGCTACATGTTAATACAATTATGACTACTACAGTAGGTGTGTAGATGCGTCTGAGTCTAGAGAATGTTAGAGCTTTGCCACGAGGAAGATATACGCTCCTAAGAGTCCTAGGTTACTAGAACTACATATCGCTCGAACGATAAGTATTGTGACGGCCGTGGGCGAAAAGGCTGCTAACAGAGTCCAAGGTCTAACCCGCTCAGATAGGTATTAGTGGGTACAAACGAAAAGTATATGTCACTTTCTGCTTCACCAGCGAGCGTAAAGTAAAAACAGCCTCAGCGAACCCATGTCACATAACCAAATCAAGAAAAGCCAAGGGTCGACAGCTGGATTAACACTCTCAGAGTAGAAAACAGACGAAACCAAAGCTCAGGTGATTCAGTTCGAGGTTCATAGACGTTTTTGCGAGACAATGGTGTGCTGTAGAAGGGACACTGTGCGAGACTTAGAGAACTCAGCATGATTGTCCTAAACTAGATTGCCCTAAACGTAAATAAGTGAGTCTTCAGGTATACATTAAGACGTTTTGAAGGCGTAAAAGCCAGGTTCGAGGTGTTATAGGAGTGGTGGTCTAGTTCAGCCGGTGTGATGATTCATAATTTACTCACAAGGGTCACCCATCATAAGCCCCGTGGCTACGAGACCTGCCGTTGTTTACGCCGCGACACTCTGAGGGTATTACGAGTCTAGAGCTCAACACACACTTCGAAAGTCGAAATACAGTTACCGACTCGCCATGAGCCAACAAGCACAATGTTCTCAGTGTGTCGCGATGAGGTTCATTCAGGGGGAAAAGTCTGTAGTAAATAATGCATTAATCTTTTTATAAAGCCCACCATCGAGCAGCAAAAAAGGCCAGTCCAAATATATCGAAATTTAAAAACAATACGGAACACGGAATAAGTAATCCTATACCGAAAATCTCCCCGGTTTCAGTCCAGGAAGCTTTAGAGCCGCGGAAACCACACACATCCTCGCTCTCGAAACGTTAACCAGTGCAATCAAAGTAGTTGCCCGGAATAACAGTTTGGCACCCTTGGGTATCTGTCGCGGAAGACAATAAGTTCATTGAAATCTCACCATGCGAAACCGACTCACCCTTCGTAACATCACAATCCGCTGGATCATCACAGCACCGTATACAAGCTCGCTGTCCAGCAGGTTCAATTAGTTCAACATAGTGATTATACCTGGTTATCAAGCATCGTTAGTGGGACGGGCTCAAGGTGAATAGCATAGTTAAACACACCCGAGACAAACGCTTCCTTGAGGATTACCCAGCCCGCCGTCTCCCCCACTCGAGTCGTACTGTCCTCCGCCGTCTCCAATATTTAGCTGGGTCGAAGTCTCAGGTCTGATGCATCCAGTAACTAAAACCCAATTGCAATATTGTCAATTCAGTCATGAGGTGAGATGTCCATAAGCATGCTTACGTTGGACTCGGCGTGCTCCATTTATGCCCGGCGCCGTTGACATCTCAACCTAGTGTCATGGGTGTCACGCTACGTAAAAAAACCACAAATAACGGCTCTCACATTTCGCCAAAAATCAATGGACAGTATTCCTTGCGATGAATTGTCAAAACGTCCATTCGGCGAGCAGTACGTTTGCATCCCGCCCTGTAGTCGCAAACGTCAATAGTCGAACGCTAGCTATACTTTTAGACGCACGGGATACTCGGAGTCTCCGACGTTGGTATGAGCATAACGTGGTACAATCATGCAGACTGATATAGCGTGTCAGGATTAAGGAACGAGTGGATCAGTTGGGGGCATACAAGTTTGAGGACTAACGCAACAGGGTCATCAGCTCAACAAACCTACAATACACCTCAAATTTACTCACTCTGTCACATAAACAACATTATCATTAGCTTGTCTTCCCACCAAAGGCCGCCGAGGCAGACTGAGCGCCATAGTGACCGACGCGAAAGCAAACCCTACAGAAATCATAAAACGCATCGTGAAGAGGTCGTGAGAGGAACGAGGTCGTGAACAAGAACAAGATCCGAGAGGGCCGACTGCGCCTCGCCTCCGCCCATCTGTATTTTTGAACTGGGTGTTTCAGCAAACACGTTCCTGGATGACGTATTGCAATGCCGGCGGCATCGGAATGGCCACGAGGCGTTTGTTTTTCGAGCAAAATCATTTTTTCTATCGCACATCAGTGAACCCATCCCCGGTAAAGCCTTGTCCCCCACGAGTGCACGATTAAATACATACATTATGTCCTGGTAAGTCGAAACAGTACAACTAATGCACGTACGGTACAACGTGGACTGCAACAAAACACATGGTTCACATATATAGTTTAGCTTCGGCTACACATGTTACACAATGCTCGTTTTCCAAGCATTCGCTCCTATCACGAGGCAGTGAAAGGATTTCAGTAGAGATGATTGTGGGAGTAGCGAGATGTTATCATATACATACATTTTATCTCTTGGCTTCGCTAAAACACTTAATAGGGGTGTGCCTCTAGAGTTTGGTTGTGTATATTCAAGACTGTAATATCATAATCCCCACCATCTCGCATCCCTATCTCTAGGGTGGATTGGGTATCGTACCAGAACGTTGGGTTTGTTTCGAATCCGCAAAAGACATATTGAAGGTGACTTGTCCAAGGTCAAACGATGTCGGGTTATGGAAGTTGTGCAAGAGGTATTCATAAAGCCATTTCGATGACCGCTGGATCGTTGGCAGAAGTGATAGTGGAATTACGGCTAGACACGCCTACGGAGAGCACTTGAGACCTGAAGATTGGAAAGCACGAGCAACCTAAATTGGGATATTTAAAGGGGCGTAGTGACACGTGCAACATAGAGGTGCGAGCAAGAATCTTTGGCATCCCGAATGCGGGTCTTCAAAGTCAAGACGGTAGGCACCGAAATATACGAGACAGACTACTAACGCCATAAGACCGCCATCACCGCAGCTGTGACACCGAAATAGAGGTGACTAGTTGTGACGTTTTCCATCGACGCGTAATGGCCTGCATCTAGTCGCCCAGCCAACTCGCAGCTCCGAATCCTAAGTGCCAGAGGCCGTCAACCGCATCCGAATGACCCTAGGCTGAGTATAGTTCCATCACATTTTGGAATTATTGAGCACATACTTGATGAGGTTTGTGTCGTTATAGAAGATGTCGCCAAGCATCTAGAATGGCCGCTGAGCGTGGTTGAGAATATGCTCATGGTCGGGGTGGGTGTTGTGGTCATCGGTAGGTTAGCAGACAAATCGGTAGGAACAAACTTAGGCTAACGCCGATTACGTCAGCCAATTCGGTTTCGTTCGACTCCCGGTGTCCAGTACTGCGGTTCTGCGGGCCGTAAGCTCACAAGCGGCTCGTAGCACGGCGCGTAACTCTAGTGATATAGCGCTGAAATAACTCAGGCTAGGAGCGTGTTTGCAGCGTTGGCATGAGAGTTGAGACATACAAAAAGCTGGCTACAGTTACAGACTTGGGTCTCCGGCGAACTACTTCTGGCTTAACGCCTGACCCACGGCGCGTCATTCCGTAGTGACGAGCGTTTTCGGTTTGGTCTTTTATCTCATGAAAAAACCATAATCAGCGTCAACTGAACCGCTCATTCATGACTCGCCAGGGTTTTTTTCCCAATGAACTTCTGAGTGATAGCAACTTAGCTCAAGATTCAAGCGCATACATCCTTTCTTACGAGGACTGCAGGCTCGAACTACTTGTGCGTTCCTAAGCACAAAACCTTCAAGGTTCATTCAATCATAGCCATTATAAGTAACACTGTCACACTGAGAATTAAAGGATACAAGTTTGGAGATACGGTCGCTTTGCACCCGGGTTATCCTTAACGCACCATCTAGGTGTTACTTATACCAATACATTGAGGATCTATCGACTTGGCAGACAGCAGGGGGGCACTAAGCGGCAAAGGAAAAATATCAGTATTCCAGGATGTATGCGCCAGAAACATTGATCAAACACCTCGGAAACCTCATTCAGACTTCCAGCACTTGGTCCACCTTGAACCGAGCGCTGCGTTGGTGAAGTCGAGCTCGAAACTACCAAACTGGTGAATGAGAGTAACGTTCTGCGGCCACTTCAGCATCGGTCGTAGGTCCGACGGGACCCAGAAAAGTAGGGATGAGTCGTGGCCAACAACCCAGCCATCCTCATCCACGGCCCAGCAGTCAGAGTTCTCGGGGGTAGCAAGACACTTCTGCTTGTCCCAGACTCGGATGGTGGAATCGAGAGAGCATGAAGCGAGGAGCTGGCTGTCAGGCGAAAAGGCAACCGACTTGACCCAATGAGTATGTGCTCCAATTGGATCAGTCAATGGTTTTGCAGTCTCTGCATGCCAGATACGAATCGTGTGATCCTCAGACCCAGAAACAAAGTGCCGGCCGTCAGGAGAACACGTGACCGACCAAACACCCTGGCTATGACCTGTTAATGGGCCAAGTATACAATGCCCAGTTTCAGCATCCCAGATACAAATCGTATGATCATCAGAACCAGAAAGGACGCGGCGCCCGTCAGGCGAATACGACACTGAATTGACCTGCTGAGTATGCCCTTTGAAGAGACCCGCCAAATTAGCACCAGTCTGAATGTCCCAGATTCGGAGGGTAGAATAACCAGAGCCAGAAACAATATGTCCACCATCCGGCGAGTATGCAACCGAGAAAACCCAGCCTACGTGTCCCTGGAATGGGCCAGCGGACATATTCCAGCTTTGAGTATCCCACACACGGACAGTGCGGTCAACAGATCCAGAAGCGAGGTGACGACCGTCAGGTGAGAATGCAATAGATGCGACGTCATCGGTATGTCCTTCGAACGGCCCATCGAGCGTCGCTCCAGTATGCGCATCCCATACTCGAATGGTATGATCCGAGGAAGCCGAGGCAACGCGGTCACCACTGGGCGAGAACGCCACAGAGTTGACGTACGAGGTATGTCCTATGAACGGACCGACCAACCTCCTCCCGGTCTGCGCATCCCAAATACACACCGTATGATCATCAGAGCCAGATACAATCCGACTGCCATCGGGCGAGAACGCAACCGACTGAACCGCTGCGGTATGCCCCTCAGACGGACTGGATCGAGTGGGTCTACTCCGAGCGTCCCAGATACGGATTGTGTTATCAACTGAGCAAGACACAATGCGATTACCGTCAGGCATGTAAACAGCCGTATACACCTCCTCAGTATGTCCCCTGAGCGGACCAGCGACTGTCTCGCCAGTCTGTACGTCCCGGATGCGGATCGTGTGATCTTCCGAGCTCGAGACTATGTGAGCGCCGTCAGGAGAGTATGCCACAGATAAAACCTTCTCGGTATGTCCCTGATACGGACCACCTATCAGATCCCCAGAGTGTGAGCTCCAGAATCGGATGGTGCAATCGCTAGATCCAGAGATGATGCGACTGCCGTCTGGAGAATACTTGACAGACCAAATCGGATTAGTATATCTATTAAGCGGGCCGAGCTTGAGGTGTCCGGTTCGTGTATCCCAGATGCAGATGCTGCCATCTCTCGAGCCTGAGGCAATGTTCTCGCCGTTTGGTGAATACGCTACAGATGTAGCCGCACTTTCGTGCCCATGAAATACGCGAACGACTCTCCCTCCAGTATCAAGATCCCAGATCCGCACGGTGGTATCACCGGAGCTGGAGGCGACGTGGGGTTCACGAGGGGAAAAGGCTACCGAATAAATAATGCCTGTATGTCCCACAAACGGACCAAGCACAAGCCGCCCTGTTTTCGAGTCCCATATATGAACAGTCTGGTCATCAGACCCAGACGCAACATGAGCACCGTCAGGCGAGAACGCAACACAGTTCACGCTCCCTGTATGACCTTGGAGTGGGCCGACTACAGTTTTGCCATTATGGACATCCCAAATGCAGACGGTGTGATCAAAAGATCCAGAAGCAACCCAACGACCATTAGGAAATACGGAAACAGAAAAGACTGAAGCCTTGTATTGCCAGACTGTCAGCCCTGCGGACTCCCGGTTGTCTATCGCTGTCCCAGTCGCCCGCACTAGCTTTTGCATTCGCTTCCCGTAGTACATCCACATCGGCTCAGACCTGTCCCAGGCTGCTAACACAGAGAGGTAGATGTGAGGCGTGCACCGGCTCACAGGGCTTGCACCAATGACAGTGATAAACTTCTGGGCGTCTTGACAAATTCCATGAAGCTCTGCCGACATACCTGAATTCTACACTCGTGTTCATGAATTAATTCTATTCCCACCCCTGGCGCTCACCTTCATCCATTGATAGGTGTTTGCGAGTATAGTCACCCCAGCTCTCGTTGCTTGTTTCAGATTCATGACCTCGGTCCAGAACAAAACCTGACGAGCCAAGAACTCGGAGACGAGGGCTAATACTACGCTTGAATCAGTGGTAAGAGCCAAATGGTCGCTCCAGTATTGACACGCATAGAACAAATGAGGGGGAATCGATTCCTTTATGCGACTAGTCAGATCAGGTATGTCTCTGTCGAGCACGTAAGACGAGCCGAGACTACAGATGTTGAAGCACAGCATGTTGCTCATTGTCTCAAAGCATCGTTGAGATAGTAACACGTGATGCTTAGCCTGATCCCAGGGGAATCGGGAGGATCGATTGGAAGCGAGCATATAGTCAGAGAATGAGGTGTGCAGAGTTGAAACAAGTCCGCTAAGATCGTCCACATATAGCACAGATCGTAATGGCTCGATCGCTCGAAGAGCCTCGTCGGTATCCTGAAACTTCAAGAAACAAGTCAGACTCTCGATTGACAGTGGCTCTCTTGCACAGACAACTGTGTGCAACAATAGCTCGATGTTCTCTCTATCCCAAGTCTCTAGGTCCTGGTCTTCTAATGCGTTCGATAGTATTGTCGTGTATAGTGCATCTAGCGGTTCGTGTGGTTTGTCACTCGAGCTTGAGCTAATCCCCAGTATGACTTCCAAGCGTCTCCGGTGGTTGATAGTAGATTTACCCAGTTGAACATATCTCACAGCTGTTGCAGCATGGATGAATAGCTTCCCGGATTGCATGCTGAGTTGGAATAGATGGTTCTCTGACACGAGCAGAGGCTGCAGCTCTGTTCGGAGGTATGTTTTGATATCGGCTTGTACAAGGGATTGCTCGATGTTATGTAAGTGGAGCAGGGAATGCAAGAAATTGTCGCCAGAGGACAACTGATCTAAAAGGGTACTATCGGGTCGACAAGTCAGGAAGAATTTGATCGGTAGGCCTTCGGCAACACGTAACAGCGAGCTGAGAAAAAGTCGGGTGTTATCGGGGCTTGAGCACTCGTCTAGGGCGTCAATCACCACCACGGGAAGTCCGTCAGGCAATAGATTTTTGGCCTCCTGGAGCGGACTACTGATGAGCTTCTCGACCTGTGTTGTTATGCCACGAGCGCCGATTGTGGGGTCGTGCCCAAGCACTCGAGAGAGGACATCCTTGACCGGTCGAAAGCGAAGAGCAAGGCAGTACATAATCGTCGGTGCAATCCGGGTCACGTCTTGACAATCCGGAAAGGAACGGGAGCAGAAGAAGCTTGCAGCGAGTTGGTAAGATGCCTCGAGTCTGCTACAGAAGCTATATGCTATCGTAGTCTTGCCGGTGCCTGCCATGCCGTTCATCCAGTACACCTTGGAGCTACATGGATTACTTGCCCAATCTTGGAGTCCCTCTAAGATAGTCTGGCGGGTGTTCGGAGTACAGCCGCCGCGACCAAGCTGTGGGGCGATGTTGGAGTCATAGAATGCCATCTTCACGGGGCTAAGTTTTTCAAGTCGGGCGTCCTAGTCAGGCGAGATACCCTATGAAACTAAACCTTCCTGCCAATACAGGTAGTGGACTCACAGCCAAGCTTTCGTTTGCTATAGCTAAGCTCTCGTTCGTAGTTCTCCAGATACTCAATATCGAATCGCTCTCCCTCATTATCAGCAGAAACACGAGTTTAGCTAAATGTTTATACTCACCTGCAACTGGCGAAGTATTGCATCCACCTGACGATAGTGATTAATCAGGTCGTCAATATCCCGTTCCACCTCGACGTAGGTCCCCAATGTGGTGCGTGCTTGTGTCTCTTTGATCCGATTAACTACTTCCGTTAACGCTCTGCATATTAATCAACATTTCTATCTCGCTATGTATGCTTGATCGGCATACCCAATTACGTTTCTAATTGACTCGGACATTTGAGTAGAGTTGACTTGGCTGAGGTGGACTTCGAGTGAGTTGATCGTGGTCGTAATGTTCCCAACGAAAACTTGGTAGCTCTTATGGTTCTTAGCCGCTGCCTGAGTAGGTTGTTTAGTCTCATTAGCTGACAATCGGTAACTACACACACTGGTATGTTATCAACGCAGTCAGTTAGTATATCCACGACGGATTTGAAGGTCGGCACTACACCTGCGCACTTGCCTAGCGCATTGAGTGATGATCTGAGGATAGCCGAGGTGGTGTCCTTAGCCTGATAGCCACTGGAGCTAGGCTCAGGCGCGTGCACAACAACGTCGGGGTTGGACGGCATCCCAGTCACAACTGCACCCTGCGATGATGATGTGTCCTGTCCCACCCCTGGCAATGGAGATTCTTCGGTGGTTGGAGGAGCAGAGGGAAGCGTGAAAAATGACCGGCTAGCATTTATTATGGAGTTTTGGAGAGATAAACCCCCAGGTGTTTCTAACGATTCGGTGGCTAGTAGTTCGTGAGTGGGTGTTAGTTCTAAGGTGGGCGAACGAGTAGAATGTTGCTCCAAAATTGTTGTGCTGGCGGTCACATTGATGTCTCCTAGTGGTTTATCTATCGGAAGACCTTGAATAATAGTGGGTGTAGAGTCCGCTGTATTAGGAGTAGGAGCGCCTTTATCTGGCTGAACAGCGCTCGACGAGGAGGATGCAGGGGACCGGGACCGGAAGATATCCTGGAATGCTTCGCCGGTGTCTTTGAGGAACTGACGGGTTTTGACACGGGTTGATTTCTTGGAACTCATGAAAGTATGTTACAATTTGTAGTGATAACCTCGAGGTGGTGGTAGGGTGGGCAAGGAGATTAGATCAGACATGCGTGTTAGCGCTTGTTTGATCCGCGGAGAGATGGAAGTAACTTGGCATAGGCTCAAACGAAGCTCGGTTGGAAAGGCTAGGGAGTTACTCAACTAATGTACTTTACGCATAATTTGTTTTCTCAGACAGCCGAATGTATTCCCGGTAAAATCAAGCATATAGCCTCTCAATGCATAGATTACCGGTTTGAAAATCCGAACTCCAGTATATTTCGCAAAACTAGCAGCATGGACTCGGCCAGAATAATGGGTGTCTCTTGAGGGTTCCTTGGACGGTTCTTGATGCCCTGACTGGCTGTTATGAGTGCTGACCGAGGGAGCGTGAAAAAATCAATCGGTGACTGTCACGCTGGAGTGAGATCAGCGAAATTAAATTATGTGCCTGGTGACGTCAATTCATCCACGGGGATAAAACGCGAAACCCCGAGGATGTTGAGTGAAATGAAAGGTCGGCTATATGGGGAGAGTCGACATGGCTGCGAGGCGTTAAACTGTTCCTTGGCAATCTAAAACCGGTAGTCTCCAATGATGTAAGTTTCTTCGTTCAGGAGTCGTCGGTCTGGGTATGGTCACAGGGAAGCGAGGGGTAACGAGGAGATGCATATTGACGAATTGAACGCTACAATTTGTCTCTGGGGACAAGGAAAGTTGTAACAAGCGCACGAGCTAATAATGAAGAAAGCGAGGTTGAGGATCAAAACGAAGCGAGGTGTCCAAAAGAGTGAGCGTACAACTATCACTTGTATAAGATGATGGAGGGTCGGATCCTACGTTCGGCTGTTGCAAGTAGGTCGTTGGTACAAGGAATGCGCCTTCTTTTCCTTCAAAGCACAAAAAAAAAACGGAGGTGAATAAATTCTGGTAGACCGCAGATAGAGAAGCAAGATCAAGCAGAAGAGAGAATGAGGTTAAGGTTCAACAGGGGGAGTTACATCCTTGGGCAAAGAAAACGAGGTTGTACAACACGAGCAATAATTTCCTTCAAGCCCTATCCACACCTGCGGCCGACCAAAGCCTGGGAACCGCCCCACCGTCCCAAACCAGTGGTGCGTTTGCTTGCCGAGCTCGACAAGAATCTCCGATATTTCTCTGTAAACTGTGAGGCATAGAAGGTATCCCAACCTTCCTCACATCACACGCGCTACATCGTCAAAAGACCCCAAGTCGTGCGAGCGCTCTGGAGGCCTGCTAAGAGAAGATAAATGTTCCTTTGTATTTCCATCTTCACATCGTCGTAGTCTGTCAGAAACGAGATCGCCTTCAAGATCCGGGTGAGGCTTCGGAGTGGAATGGCGTTCTGATACCCGAGACTTCCGCCAACGGCCATAAGAGAGCTCGAGAGCTCGAGATTTATGTCAAGGTGCGGCCTCCCGAGCTGATCGTCTCGGTGTAACCAGCGAATAGCAGAAAGGGACCAGGATTCATACTAGATATTGCGAGAGTCCGCCTTGTAGTGAGTAGAAGAGTCGATTTCGAGCGGCAAAGGAGGCGGCATAAAAGTCAAACACCTGTGTGCACGGCGCCCAGAGATGGAGAGGCGACATAAGGACTGGGAGACCAAAATTCAACGTTACGTCTCAATCGTCAGCACATGAGCGAGGCCGAAGCGTAAGAGAATATAAGAATGTAGCCTCTACCCGGTGTTGTAGCTGACTGGGAAGTAGTAAGCCACCAGGAGACTCGACGAGCTTTCGGTCGACCTACCGTGAGGGGCGGATCTAGTATCCACACTATCTAGAACATTATTTCACCGCCGTGGTCTAGCCAGCACGACTTTTGTTTCGCATTGGCGCCTCCTTGATACTTGCATGCTTGCATTTAGTTGCTCTGGTTGCCGAAGCCACAGTCGAGGTAGACAGATATGTGAAGCTTTTATGTGTGTTTATAGCAGGGTCAGTTTTGAGCCATAGGAGGAGAGGTGGTGGGCCGTTTGATGATCAACAAAGACACAGACGCAAATGAGCACACGTGACCCGCTCCCAGGGTATGTCAGCCCCTAACTTGGTTTGGGGCCGCACCCAGCAATTTTCTACCAAACAGACATGCATATCGTGATAGACTACGTTACATTGCTCGAAAACCACTTTCGGAAATCTGACCACATGGAGCTGCCAGGGTGGCAACATTAAACACACGAACGTAGGTGGTTTGCAACGCCATCCCTTGCCACCGATCTTTTCAGGTAACACCTCTCAACCCCTACCGTGTCGTCCCCATTCCTCTTTTTTCCGACTGAAACAGCTTGGAATATCGCCGCCGTGTGCTCATAAAGGAACTTCGCCTTTTAATACTTTCTATCCTCCAGCGCCCATATCTGCTCCGTACCTATTCGAAGTCTCCTCAGAGTGCTCAGTTGGTGCTCAACCTAAGTCTTTCAACTAGGTGGCATCGCACCATGTCCACTACCAGTGTTCACGCCAAAACCTCTAACGACCCCTCGCCATTCCCGGAAGAAGACTTGAGGTTCGATACAGACAGTCGCCCAGGCTATTTCCCTGTTTGGCTCGGTCAAGCGTTACCAAGTGACTCTGGTCGATACATCATTGTTCGGAAGCTAGGATGGGGACAGTACTCCAGCGTTTGGCTGGCTCGAGACCTTGAGTGCGCGATATATCACCCTTGCTCGCTGACTCTGATCCGCCATGTAGATTGAACCGATTTGTCTCCCTCAAAATCCTTACTTGCAAAGCGACCTCTGTTCTTAAGTCTGGGCATTCGGACGAGATTAATTTCCTCCAGAAGCTTGTCGCTGCTGATAGGTCGCACCCTGGGAGTCGACATGTCCTAGAATACCATGACACCTTTGAGTTTGACGGTCCGAGCGGCCAGCATCGTTGTGTCGTAACTGAAGCTCTAGGACCCAGTGTCAGCTTCTTACGCAAGCACGGCGGTGATGGCGATTTACGTCTTCCCCTCTCACTTGTGAAGGCCATCGTAAAGAGCGTCTTACTTGCTCTCGATTACATCCATGAATCGTGCAACATTGTCCACACCGGTATGTATCATCCACTCAGGTGCCTGGGACACCGTCTATAACGTGGTTCTCAGATCTTAAACCGGACAATATCCTCCTCAGACCTGATGATTTGCCCTCCGTGGTTGCCACCGATATGTTGTTGGACCCCTCACGTACCTATAAGAACGCTACAACTATTCGTCCTGCTGTCGTACCCGTGCTGTCTCAAGTCTTATCCTTCACAGCCGGCGATGATGATCCTGATAACCAACGCGTGGAGGCCATTATTGCTGATTTTGGGCACTGTAAGTCCAGACTATGTTGTTCGCGGCGCGCGAGTTGTGCTTATACTCGCTTTCTAAGCACACTGGCGAGACCGTCATTTCCAAGAACACGTGCAACCTTACGCGTTACGCGCCCCGGAGGTCATTCTTGGCTGCGGCTGGGACTCGCCAGTGGATATATGGAGCGTCGGCTGCCTGGTTCGCCGCCGCCATACAGTTTCCCGTGAGCCTAGCTGCTAACAATTGCGCATATAGACAGCCGAGCTCATGACTGGGGACTGGTTATTCAACCCCAACGCGGAGCCGACCTGGAGTCTCGGAGAAGACCGCCTGGCGCGCATGACCGAAACGCTAGAAGAGCAGTTTCCGTTAGACATGATCAAAAAAGGCAAGAACTCCATTGGCTATTTCCACGAAGATGGTGAGTTCCATACATAGTATCATTCGAACGTTGACTCAGGGTGTACACTAGGTACCTTTGCGCATTTTACGACTCATGCTGAGCCTAACCGGACGTTCCGCGCGTTGCTGACCGAGTTCTCGTTGTTTCCTGAACAGGAGGAGGAGATTCAAGACGCAGTCAAGTTTTTGAAAAGGTGCCTACGTCTGCGGCCAGAAGATAGGGCGTCTGCGAGAGATCTGGCCGATGACCCTTGGTTGAATTAGTAGACTTGGAATATATATTGCCGGTTTTTTATGCGGTTTTAACAAGCTTGTAGGTCACCTATCACTAGCCTAGCCTGACATGAGGGTCTCATACTGGAAAAACGAGCTCGCCGGACAGAAAACTTAGATGTCGGAGCATTTTTACCCAACTCATCAAAACGGTATTTAGTGACCACGCAGGCGGCAAATTAAAGTTAGGACAAAAGCTCGAATGCATGAGAGCTGGCCGAAGTCTCAGACATGATCCAAGTTCTTCTACTGGTCAACTGCCGGTCCTCGGCGCATGATTCCCCGGTGATCGAAACTTTTCATCCGATCGTTTTCTGTCTTTTGAAAAAACTATGAGTAACGTCAATCGCACCACTCACTCACTTACCATGTTTCTTTATTCTCGGTGAGTCTTCGGGTAATGGCGGTCTGGGTCATCGTTTTGGCGCATACATTCCCACCAGCGAGGATGACAGACTCAAGACTTTTGTATATCCCTTTTGTACAAGACAACTTTGAATGCAGTTATGTGGCTATCACGGACAACATGCGGTATTTAGACGACAAAAAAGACAGAGGTCCAGTCGTGTTACAATACAATTATGAAAAATACGAGGAGATCCATCGACATGAAACCATAACGCAAGAAAACCAGGCGGTTGAACAAACAATCAGTACTATAGAATACCCGTGTCAGTACAACGAGTACTCTAGGGTACTTAGCTTCTTAGCTAGAGCTGTTAGGCTCGTGAGTGAGGTTCAAACGACCTGATTATTAGTCGCTCCTACAGAGCTGTTTATATACATGAGAGAACAGAATATACACGTATTGACACATCATCTGCTACGTGTGTATGCACGTAGTGATATACATATAAAGCAATTCGACACGATACAGGTACGTGTCTTACATTTCCGAGTCAGTCGATTCGAGTCAATCACTCGCTTACTAATACACCGTAATACTCCCCCTCAACCGTACAACGCCTCGCGTACTCTCCTGGTTCCAAGGTATCGTATAGTTTGGCATGTTTACGCCGGTCTGGGTGGTCTGCGAGAGTGTCATCGGTTGGAATATGGAACCTGAAGGTGTAGTGGTTATAATCAATGTATCCGTAGGGTTTAAGTCGTTCTCGAGCGGTCGCGTAGTGGGATATGATAAAGGATTTGGCCTTTGTGTATCGAATGAGTATGAGCGATACGCTCGCGAGTGCGACAACGACTTTGATCGATGTAGAACGGACGATCGGGTCCGTGTATGCGGGTAGGATACGTGTAAATGTGACGATTTGGTTGACAGATAAGTCGACCAACGACGAGATAGTCTTGATAACGACTATGTATGCGATATATGCGGCGATTAGGACGTACATGAGTCCTAGGAGCGCTCGATTCGGTTCGATTGGCGCGTTCTCGCCTTTCGATTCCTGGATTAAAGTGTTCGGCTCCCTCTGCTCCTGTGGCTCGATTCGGAGCTCTGTGATATCGCCTATGTCTACTTGTGACTCGATCGACGGTAAAATAGTTTCGAATGCGTCGGTTGGGGTCGCGTGCTCCCCCTCGATGAACAGAGTAACTTCATTCGAGTCGCTTGTCGTGGTTTCAGTTTCGGTAAGCCGTTTCGATGTGAGTAAATTTTCGGCTTGTATGCGTTTAGGGAACGTTTTCGGGCGGTTAACGCTCCAGGGAGTTTGGCTCATGCGATAGGGTGATGCGGTAGGTTTCCGCTCGATCTCCTCTTGATCGCACACGTGGTAAGCTAATTCGTTAATATTCCTCGGCATTTCGACTATATGCGCGTGTTCCTTCTCCTTTCGGCGTGTTTTCCTCTTCCCTTTCCGGTCTACCTCTTCATCATCCCTCTTGTTCTCCGTACGATCACTGTTTTCGTCTTCAGATTCGTCGTCTCGTGGCCTATATGCGCCTCCTCCTTTGCACCAACACTCGGACTTCTTATGTCCGGGTTTACCACAATTATAACAGGTGACCTTCGGGTAATCATCCGATTCGTCAGGTATTTCTCGACTTCTCTTCCTTCGGCAGCGGCAGCAATCGCAGCACTGACTCGTGTAAAGGGATACAGGTTTGTCGCCGTTACGAGTGTGGCGTCTAGCGGCTTCGTTAAGCAGTCGCGTTTGGATATTCTGCGACATACGGACGCCTTGTGGGTCATTTGTCGCGTCAAATGCGAAATCGATCGTCGATACGATGATATCGTACGATTCGGGTAGCGATGCGACGAGTTGTTCGATGTATTCAACTTCGGTAATCGTCTGGGCACGCTGTGTAGATAGCGCTAAGTTAATTTGATCGAAAAGTTTTCGCATCGTCTTGATATGCTCCTCTAAATCGTCCGATTCGGCCATACGATTGCCGTAAAACTTCTGTCTAAGTAGCGTCATGGCAGTAGTGCCAACCTGCTCATACATGCGCTCGAGCGTCTGCCAGGCTATATGCGGCTCTGTGGCTGTGGCAAGGTGGACCATCGGTCCCTCCTCGACGCGACGACGTAAAAGGCCTAGTGCCTGTCGTTTCTTCTTGTCCCAAGCGTCGATGTCTTCCTGTGTAACGGTAGGGATGGCAGCGGCTTGCTGGGTAGCAGCGGCTCCAGGGTGTAGTACGGGACGAGTGGTGGTATTGGTAATGTATGCCCATAAGTCTGTCTCCCGATACATGTCCTCCATCTGAATCTTCCATACAGGGTAATTATCGCGTCCTTTAAGTGACGGGATCTTAAACGTGGTGTCCGATATCGTATTCGCCATGATTGCGATATGTGGCGGTGCGTAGAACGTATAGTACTAGACAGTTGGCGTGGATGGTGGAGATGGATACTCGCCAGGTAACTGGTCTAGATCTCGAAGGTTCTCGAGTTGGGATATAAGCTGTGGGGTAAATGCGATCGCCTGGTCCTCTTGGTCCTCGTGGAACGATCCTGGTGGCGATTCCGGGGTGGATAAATGCGTAGCCACTGTTGTAGGCTATCCGAGTGCGAACAATGGTTTCTCGTGGCTGTTAGAGCGAGCACTCGGGGCTCATAACCTGATAATGTGTATGGGTGCTTCTTAGCGACTCGAGCTGTTAAGCTCGTAAGTGAGGTGTGATAACCTGATTATTAGTCGCTCCTACAGAGCTGTTTATATACATGAGAGAACAGAATATACACGTATTGACACATCATCTACTACGTGTGTATGCACGTAGTGATATACATATAAAGCAATTCGACACGATACAGGTACGTGTCTTACATTTCCGAGTCAGTCGATTCGAGTCAATCACTCGCTTACTAATACACCGTAATAAGTACTCTCAGCATGTATGCGCCAGAAAGATAGATCACATACCTCCAGCACTCCATTCAGACTTCCAGCACTCTGTCCACCTTGTGCCAAGTGCCGCGTTGGTAAAGTCTAGCTCGAAACTGCCTTGTTGATGAATCAAAACTGTGTTCTGCGGCCACTTCAGCATTGGTCGGAGGTCCGCTGGGACCCAGAACAGTAGAGACGAGTCGCGGCCAACGATCCAGCCGTCTTCGTTCATAGTCCAGTAGTTGGAGTCCCGAGGGGTAGCAAGACACTTTTTCGTGTCCCAGACTCGGATGGTGGAGTCGAGAGAGCAAGAGGCAATGAGCTGACTGTCAGGCGAGAAGGTAACTGATAGGACTCGGTCAATATGTGCTCGGAGTGACTCAGTCAGGACATCTCCCGCGTTGGCGTCCCATAAGCGTATGGCGTGATCGAAAGAGCCAGAAACAATGTAGCGGCCATCAGGCGAGTAACTGGCTGACCAAACGACGTTGGTGTGCCCTGATAATGGGCCACGTACGCTATGTCCGGTCTTCCCGTCCCAGATGCGAATCATATAGTCTCGAGAACAAGACAGGATGTGACGGTCGTCA